>VMDR010035724.1:0-10668 GCA_007922815.1 Macrotus californicus | reverse complement strand
AATGGGTTTAATTCCAGCAAGTGCATCAGGTCTTAAAGAATAATGGCAAATATTAGACAGAGGCAAAGTATTATCAATAGTTATTTTAACAGGAGGCTGATTGATCTTGCCAATATCTGTACTAGAAAGGGCTCAAAGTTCCATTGGAACATCCTGCAAGAAACATTGAATGTCAAGATATGTTTTCTTTTAAAATTCTCTCTTTGTCTTTCATCTTGGGTAATGTAATTATGATGTGTTTTGGTGTGTTCCTCCTTGGGTCCAACTTAAAAGCAGCAAGAGAAAAGGAGACAGTGACCTACAAAGGAGTGCCCAGCTGATTGTCAGCTGATTTCTCCAAAGAAACCTTACAGGCAAGAAGGGGCTGGGAAGAAGTATCCAAGTCATGAAAGGCAGGGACCTACATCCAAGATTACTCTATCCAGCAAAGCTATCATTTAGAATGGAAGGGCAGATCAAGTGCTTCCCAGATAAGGTCAAGTTCAAGTACTTCTTCATCACCAAGCTCCTATTATATGAAATGTTAAAGGGACTTATCGAAGAAAAAGAAGATCAAAACTAGGAACAGTAAAATGACAACAAATTCACAGTTATTAACAACTGAACCTAAAACTAAAACAGAAACAAAGTAGGCAAACAAGTAGAACAGGAACAGAATCACAGAAATGGAGATCACACAGAGGGCTGTCATCAGGGGAGTGGGTGGGGAGAGAAGGGGAAAAGGTACAGGGAATAAGAAGGATAAATGGTAGGTAGAAGATAGACAGGGACAGGTTAAGAATAGTATAGGAAACGTAGAAGCCAAAGAACTCATATATATGACCCATGGACATGAACTAAAGAGGGGGGATGTGGGTGGGAGGGGGTGTACAGGGTGGAGAAGAATAAAGGGGAGGAAATGAAACAACTGTAATAGCATAATCAATAAAATATATTTTTTAAAAAAGATATGTTTTCTTCTTGTGGAAGTTCCTTTATAATTATTATTTTCCCAAATGTTTCAGAATTCAATATATTTTACCCTTCCAGGAAAAAAATTTGTGGGAGCCCTTTGTTTCAAAACCAATCTCTCCCCATCAGGTAAACTGAGGCTGATCAGACCAGTAAAAACTTATGTTACCTCATGACACTTTACAGTTGATGGAGACAGGTTGTGCCTTAAGAACATTCATTAGTTGATTAGATGTCCCTGCAATCTGCACTGAAGCTTTACTCTTCACTGGGTGTTGATAAGAACAGATAAAGTATTCCCTCCCGGGGTTCCAGGAAACACTATAAAGGACACATGGACATAACCAAGGAGGAGGGTGGGAGCGGGGGATGGGGTGGGATTGGCTGGGGTGGAGAGGGGGGAGTCGTGGGGGGAAATGCAGACAACTGTAAATGAACAACAATAAAGTAATTTAAAAAAAAGGAACAGATAAACTAGCCCCAGTCCCTACAAGAGCCTTAGGAATCTCCACCATTGTAGTATTTTAATTTATTTTTAACTATGAGTAAAGAGAAAAGGAAACAGTCTTATAGTTCTCTGAGCAACCATAGGCTTGCTTTTGTATTTTTTCCTTCTTTTAAATCTTCCTTCAGTTTTCTACAACCCCATTAAAGTGAATAGGCTTCTCTACAGGAGTTTCCCAGTGAACATTATTTGGTAAATCTGTTGCTTTACTTCCAGGAACCAGTAGGTACATTCACTGGAGTAGATCAGAATAACCATGATCTTCTATTCTAACAGTTAATTTAATTTTTTTGTAAAACATTCTGTGTCCTGGAGAAAATCTTTGAAATTTTAGGTAGATTTCTATATTCTCTTTTAGTTTTAGAAATATATATATATAATCTTTCATTCTCTTCTGCTTGAAACTGACTTTCTTTTCTGAAGGAAGCTGCTAGAATTCATGCATTATTCTTATCTAAGATTCTCTTCTCATTTGATCAAAGTTTCTTAGAGAGTGCTAGTGGAGGAGATATAAAAGAAATACAAAAGGATAAAAGAAGAAAGAAGCCAATTCCAGACAAAAAAATAGTCTGGGACGTGCTGCACTTACCCTCCAGAGTAAACAACAATTGGCTGTTCTCAACCACCCCAGCTCTATGACCTGTCACAGAGCTCTTACATGTAAAATTACACAAAGTCCACTCTGACCAGAAGAAAGATTCACTCACTTTATATTTATCCTGGCCCCGAATCCCACCCCTCACATGCACGCTCCATCAGCTACGTGCTTGGTTGTCCCAGGGCTCCTACTCAGACTTAGTCACTGACACACAAACTTCCTGGGACAGGACTAACTTGTTGACTTAGCTAAGTGATATCTTGGGGAATGAGGGTGAGATCTGGTTTTCCACAGCTCTCCGAGATATCTGAAACCTGAGGTCCCCAGGGCTAACTTTTAAAGCCAGTTGCACAAAACTCTACTGGGTCAGAAGGAGACACTAAAGACTTCTTCCTTAATACAACCAGAGACACTGAAATTAAGAACAATCTAACAATGGCCAGAGGGGAAGGGGGAGGGAACAGTGCGGGGAAGGGTTTCCAGGAAACACTATAAAGGACACATGGACATGGCCAAGGGGGAGGGTGGCAGCGGGGGAGGAGGGGGATTGGCTGGGGTGGTGGGTTGGGGGAGTGGGGGGATATGCAAACTGTAATTGAATAACAATAAAGTAATTAAAAAAATAAAAATAAAACTTGGTTTTCATTCCCAGCCTGTCTTGTATTACCTACCTTCTTTGATCTCCTTTCCAACCTGTTTTGTGGTCTGACTACCCCACACTCCAACCACCTTCCAGACCCAAATCCCCAAACTCCCTTCACACATATTCTGGGTACAAGGTGTTCCCATCCCACAACATTTTATTGCTCTCCAGACTCCTGGCACTCCACAGAATGCTCATTTTCATCCCCACTCATCCCATGTTAATGACCTCTGTTCCATGTCTTCCACCAACCTGTACATCTGATGCTTCATCTTGTCCCATTGTCACAGAACTAATCTGAGTCTTCAAGACATTATCCAGTCTTCCAACACTGAGTCTAACCCTACACGGCCATACAAATCTTGAAAAATGGCACCCAGCTCTACAGCATCGGCTCCAGTGGGTCTTCCTCAACAGTTATGTCAGCCCCTCACTCACTTTTAGCCTTATTCTAAGACCCCCTAAAGCCCTCCTTATGGCGCCCTAGGTCGTGTCGAACCTATATACTGTCTAACACCCTCAAACACCCCCGGGTTTATGATTCTTATTCTGACTGTTTGCAGAACCCATCCTTCCACAGCACTCTTCTGTGAATACCTCAGCTTGTGAACATTCCACCTCTGGTTGAGTCTTCAGTGACTTCAGCCAAATAACCCAAAAGTCACAAAAGAAACAGAAAAACAGAACAAGAGAAGGAATTTATTTCCTATTAGAAGGTTCTGGTTGTGAATACTCTAAGGGCAGGCATGTGAACTTGGTGAAAACAACAAAGAATCAAAACACTGATGTCTGGCCTGAGCTCCCCATCATGAGGGCCCAAAATAGGGTCTTTTAAGTACAAGTCTGCCCGTGGCTGGTGTGACAGGGATCAGCTTACTTACTAGAGATGTTTGGTTCCATGACAGAATATCTACCATGTTTGGGCATTTATTGACTGAGAGCAAGTTTTCTAAAAACTCTCTACTTTATCAACAAGTTTATTTTAAGAATCCAAAGCTTATTATTTAGAATTTCATAACATAAAGGAGGCAGGTCAGTCATATTTTACATCCAGGCTGATATTGTGCCTCTGGCCTTCAATCTTGTCCTCACACTCAAGTCTACCCTGCATTCCCCACCATTCCCAGGCTCCATCCCAATTCCTTTGCCAGTACGACTACCCTGCATCCGGCTCCCTTGCTGACTGAATCGTCCGTTTTCATGGTGACCCCAATCTTACAAACCTTCATCGCTCTTCAGACTCCTAGATGCCAAAAGGATGCTTATCTCCTTCTTTCCCTTGATTCTTATCCCATGTGTCATGTTTCATCATTTTTCTTGTCTAGTGCATGTGGTTATCAGGACACTAATATCGACCTGAGTTTCAGGTCACAGGAGGCACAAAACAAGGTCTCCCAGTGCAGACCTGTGAGGAGCTGATGTGACAGAGACCTGCATGTTTACAAGAGTTTCATGACAGAATATTTTTGCAATCTCTGTAAACTTGTTTCTTGAAAGTGAGTGAAAATGTATGTAGAATGAGAACACTGTTGTTGGTTAGGTTGCTGCAGAGGTGCGGTGTTTTATAACGACCCTTTTTCTCAGATTCTAAGACAAAGGGCACTTCGAATCATCCCTGTTCCCTGAACAATCTAGGTAGCCAGGCGACCTTATGCTGTGGGGACCAGTTCAGGGTGGAGGCAGGACAACTGGAAATACATACTGAAAAATTTCAGCCAGATTAAAAATATTTGGAATATTTGAAAATATAATAAGGATGGGCACTGTGAGCAAGATGACAGGATCAGGTCATTGTAAGTAGGTGATGTCAGAGTGAAAGATGCATCACACACATTTAAGAGACAAGAAACATTTTATTAAAAACCATGCATGAACATAGTGAGCTAGAATTCTACATCCCTGGAACAGAAGTCTGTGGAGATTTTAAGAACGGGAGAGAGCAATTCCACTGCTGAGATTATACCCTAAGAGCCCTGAATCTCCAATCCAAAAGAACCTATGCACCCCAATGTTCATAGCAGCACAATTTACAATAGCCAAGTGCTGGAAGCAACCTAAGTGCCCATCAGTCAATGAGTGGATCCAAAAACTGTGGTACATTTACACAATGGAATTCTATACAGCAGAGAGAAAGAAGGAGATCCTACCCTTTGCAAAAGCATGGATGGAACTGGAGAGCATTATGCCAAGTGAAATAAGCCAGGTGGTGAGGGAGAAATACCACATGATCTCACCTTTAACTGGAACATAATCAACAAAAGAAAACAGCAAACAAAATACAACCAGAGACATTGACATTAAGAACAATCTAACAATGGTCAGAGGGGAAGGGGGAGGGAACAGTGTGGGGAAGGTTTTCCAGGAAACACTCTAAAGGACATATGGACATAACCAGGGGGGAGGGTGGGAGCGGTGGAGGGGGGTGGGATTGGCTGGGGTTGGGGGGAGTTGTGGGGGGGAAATGCAAACTGTAATTGAACAACAATAAAGTAGTTAAAACACACACACACACACACACACACACACACAAAGAACAGGAGAGAGAATCAAAGGCTTCTCTGTTTGCTAACTGGCTTTACAGAAAAGAAAATTGAAACAGTTCATAAAATCTTCACAGGAGGTCATTTTACCTCATGGTTTTAAAGGTTCTCACCCAAGTTAGGCTTCTACCTCCCACAGAGACTGATACACAGAGACTCAGGAGGATTACATTTTAAGAGATGGACACAGGACTTTGTCACAGATATTTACCCAATCATAACACTGGTAAGAAAATTTTAAGGATTCTTGTGTATGTCAAGTGGGCAAAAAAAAAGACTGTGTAATTACAAGTTACAATTACATTTCTAAAGAAAGTGCTCTAAAATATGAAAGTCAGAGGCCTGCAATCAGAACGAACCTCTGTAAAGGCTGATGACTCTGAAGAAACATTAAGGCCTGTGGGTCATAACACACCTGCTTGTACACAGTGGAGGAAAACACAACTAACTCCATCTCTTTCAGCTAACACACAGTTTGCATCTCCATCAGTTCCTGCAATTTATAGACAGGTGAAAAATCACTGAGACTCCCTGAACAGAGCCAGGATCTGATCTCCCAGAAGGCTGTGCATCTAAAGTTTTCCTTTCAGACATTGTATATATCTCTACAGTCACTTTCCTATTCATCAAAATTAGTCACTAAGGAAGAATTGTGTTCTTGGTCCTACAATATGGCTGGTGTCACCTGATTTAGCCTGGGTTGTTATCTAAGTGCAGAGGAACTGACATTCACCAAATAGTTTGTTTCAATGAATGTTTTTCTGTAGAACATATAATGGGAATGTTAACAGTCACTTGAGGTTAGGAAGTCTGCCCCTCACACTTGACATCTATTTCTCTAGCTTTGGCTGATGTCCTCTTCTCCAAGAGGTACCAAAAGACCAAAGAGGTCAAACTTAGCTCTACAAGATGTAAGGTCTTTTCTAATTCCATGCCCAGGTTCTGAACTAGGACATTGAGCTAAAGCTTTGGTATTATTACCAAAGTTTTCAATGATCTCTTTTTAACAAAAAGAACAGAAATGTACTGGACTCGTGCCAATAATTTTATTGACATATAAACAAGAATAGCACAGAGACTTTTAGACACAGACAAAGAGCAGAGCTGCTACCCACATGACAATCCTCGTGTCCATTCTCATTGTCTATAGCAGTGTCCCGGTTCCTCCACGTGTTTGCATGGAGAAGAGACACCGCTCAGATTCTCTAAGCACTCTACCTGCTCCCATCAGTTATCACACGACCACTGCTCATCCTCTGAGGGACACAGTGTCAGCTACATGATACACATGAGACCAAACTGAGGTGGGGTTTGGTCTGAAATGTGACTTTAAGTCAAGAATAATGACAACATTAGCTCAGATTTTTGATTGTTTATTGACTCAATGCAATTTTTTTAAGGACTGTTTATATATCTTCAGAGCAAATCTATTCTAATAGTGCAAGCAAACTCTTTATTTAGAGCCTAACAGCATAGAGGGGGAAAGGAGATTCACTCAAATTTCACATCCAGCTCAAGCGCCACACTTGCAGCAGAACTGATAGGGTTGGAGGCTTCACACTGGTAATTCCCAGCATCTTCCCTCTGGACAGGGTTTATGGTGAGTCTTCGATGACCATTGGTCAGCTTCATTCGCTCTGTGAGCTGCAACTTTTTGCCATTGAACAACCACTGGACGGTGAGTGCATTTGAGTAGCAGGTCAAGACCACAGCATCCTTATTCTCTGTGACTGTGGTGTTGCTGGCTTGGAGGGTGGGTACTCTCACACGCCCTGTGGAGAAACAGAGAATATGACTCATTGAGAATGAGCTTAAGATGTAGAGCCATGCTTCTTTCTCAGAGATCACAGCCACTCACAGTCCACAGTGAGCTATGTAAAGGTCACCAGAGTAAGGTTCTGACATTGCAGAAGAACAATTGTGTACATTTCAGTGACAATATGTAAGGAGAGAGCTGCATCTCCTCTTTGACCCCATATAATCTTCGGGGGATTCCTTAACTGTTCTTTTAGACATCTGTGTAGTGGCAGCACACAGAACCCCTTCCCAAGCCATACATCCTATAACCTCCTCATCAGGTAGAATTGTTCTCTCATGAGCTTTTCTTGATCTTTTTCTAGAATGTTTTTGACTTCAGAAAGCATCCCACTACTTGTGTAAAATGTTATATGTGTTGGTGAAGGCAGGCTTACCACCTTTGTCCATCTCTACAGACAAAGGAAGTTTATAATAAGTGGAAAAGCATTTAGATTTTGTTAAATAATTCATTAGGCAATAAAAATGGCCCAATCCAGTCTTTGACTGTAGACCTGAAGAATTTCTGTCTAAAACACTCTTTAGTCTAAACGAGATTTTCATTCCTGACCTCCTGGTTCAATGTCGTTTTGAAATTAATCTCTGGAGGGAAGTGGTTATGGTTTTAACAAAGAACATTGACTGTAGGAATAGAAGAAAACTGTACACTATAATAAAGACCATACATAAAAGCCTAGAGGTAACACAATATTCCATGGAGACACTCAAAGAAAAGTATATCATGAACAAGAAATAGATGCTATTTTTCCACATATTCAACAGAGTACTGGAAGTTTTGACCACAACATTTTTGCAAGAAGATGAAACAAGTTGTATCCAAATTGGTAAAAGAAATCCTTTTTGAAAAGATGACATAATCTTATATATAGAAAACCGTAAAGTTTCTGACACACACAAACATACACACACACACTTAGAACTAATAAATAAGGCAATGTTGCAGGAGATAAAATCAACACCTAAGATCACTTTCTTTTCTTGCAACAACAATGAAGAATTTCAAAATGAAATGAAGAAAAATGTTCCATTTTCAATAGCATCAAAAGACTAGAATACAAAGGAATAAGCTTAATTAATAAGATGGAAATTGTATACACTGAAAACTACCACACATTTTTGAAAGCAATTAGACACAAATAAATGGAAAATCATACATGTCAATTTATTGGATGACCCCAATCTGTCTACATATTTGACACAATCACTATCAAAACCTCAAGGTCTTCCTTGCAGAAATAGAAAAATCCAGCCTACATTTCATAAGGAAATTCAATGAACCCCAAATTCTTGAAATGGTGTTTAAAAAAGAATGCAGTAGGAGGTCTCATGTTTCCTAAGCTCAAAACCCACTGCAGAGCTAAAGTAACCAAAACAGTGTGACACTGGCATGAAAACTTCTCTTCATCAAAGACACGATCAAACGGTGTCAACGAAAAGGCCTAGAATATTCAATGGAGAAAAGACGGACTTTTTAACAATGATGTTCAAAAGGAATATCCACCTGCAAACAAATGACATGAATTGTTGTCTTACACCATACACAAAAATTAGGTCAAAATAGATCAAATTGTAAAGGTTAGGCCTAAGAGTTTAAAATACTTAGAAAAAGTATAGAGAGAAGCATTGTGACATTAATTTGGCAATGATTTTATGAGTATGACACTAAGAATACAGGCAAAAAAAGAGACACTTAGGATTTTGTCAAAATGGAGAATTCTCTTCATCAAAAAGCACAACAGATTGAAAGGCGGCCTATGAAATGGAGAAACTATTTTGCAAATTCCATAGAAGGAAATAAAAGGTTAATGTCTAGAATAAACAAACGATCTACAACTCCACAACAAGGACCAAACGAAATAATCTGATTTACAAAGGGATAAAGCCCTTCAGTAGAATTTTCTCCAGAGAATAGATACAAATGACCAATGGTCCCCCCAAAAGATGCTCAACACCACTGTTATTAAATAAAATGAAAATCTAATCTCTCATGGTCAAATTTGTGGCTTGCAATGTTGGGTGTGGTTAACTTTACTCCGCATGTAAGAGGAAAAATGGCCCTGTGTGGTACCTTTGATTTCACCAAAAGCTTCTCCAATCATAGTTGGCACTTCTCACATCTCAGTAACTTGAGTCTTTGAAATAATGAGGCAGGTCGCTATATCACAAGAAAATGTTTGGGAAGCTGAGTGCTCAATGAAGATATGGTCTCCAGGCATAAGTCTGGGGGAAATACAGACTTCCTCAGGTGTTAGTTTAGTATCAGTGTTTGGTTATGGGAAGACATAGGAATGGGAGTCAGAGACATCCCTGCACTTCTCCTGGTTCCTCACTGACCACCTGAATGCCTGGCTGAGCAGAAACCTTTCCTTCCAGCTACACAGACTTCTATCACCCAGCTGAGGTGTGTTTCTATGAGGCACCATTTCCCAGGACATCCTACAGACTGGGAGAGCAGAATAACACATAAGGACCAGAAGCAAGCCAGTGATAAGTTGACTCCTCACACTGTGGGCAAAGAGGTGGGTCAGGTCTTTCCAGGGGCAGGTGACTGAAATGAGCCAGTGAGCCAATAAATAATAGAGCAACGTTCAATAAAGCATTTAGGGAAGAGGAAAAGGTACAGATAGAAGCTGATTATGGCAGCAGAATCAAGTGCTCTGCCCTGGACTATTAAAGTCATTCTCCCTCTTCTGAGGGCAGGTGAGGAGTTGCGCAGATGCAAAATGAATAAGTTACAGCATATGGGGAGCATTGACTTCCTGAAATTCTGGTGCTAGTGGGCAATTTGTGTTAAGTGGCTATGAGATAGAAATTAGGAAAAACTTAAAATTCTTCTGTATGTGAAAATTATTATTAATACCCTGGGTTCTAAGGCCAGTTGAAAAAAGAACTATTTAATTAGAGAATTGAAAAGGATCTGAGATGTGGGTCTTAGTTCCTGGAGGCACAGGAAGCTTGTCCCCTATAGTGAGCATACCAAGGACTCTGCATCCAGGTTCCAGTTCTGAAGAAATTTTGGATCATTCATTCATTCATTTCTTCAATCAGCATTTATGTCTTCCTACTATATCGAAAGCAACGGAATATTTGTTACATGTTGGACCTGAGCTGGTTTCAGGGATAGAGTGGGGAAAGACAAGGCAAAGTCCTTTCCTCTATATCTGGTGGGTGTGACTGCACCACAACAGGAAATAAGTGATGTCAAGTCCAGTGCATGGAGGTGTGGACGGGCCACCTGAGGAGGAGGCCTGGGTAATCTGTGCAGTGACTCTGACTGTTGCTGCAGGTACTTGTGATCTAGAGTAAAATAGATTGTTTCTCCATTTTGTTCACTCCACAAAACAAAATGTATTCCTAGGAGCTGAGGATGCCTAAGAAAAAGTATGTGGACCAATTTATTGGTTTAGGAATCCAATGAACCCCTCACACGGCCCCAGAGGTAGAGAAATCAAGGCTATGACTACAAACAGCGCTCAAGTGACTCTGATCAGCTGCTCATGGATTGTGCGACTGATTTAGTAACAATATCTTCCTGTTTCTCAGTTTATTCTCAATGATTATTTGGCTGCCATGTTGTCAGTGTAATGACTGTAAAATATTTAAAGGGTCTGACCTA
>VMDR010035723.1:0-10678 GCA_007922815.1 Macrotus californicus | reverse complement strand
AATGTCATTTTAACTAGACACAACAAAACCATATTCATGTATTACTTGGGCAATTAAAAACAAACACTCTTTAAAATCAGAATATAGACTACATCTTTAACTTTTGCCAACACACGCTTTAACAGCATGATTAATAGCCTTTCAAGCGGTCTGGCCTCCAAGTGCATCTGCCAAAAGTTAAACTCAAAGGCTAAACTTGGCAATGGTGCAGTGAAGTACAGCTGGTTTATCTTATCCGACATACAACTATTTGAGGAAAATAAATTTACCCACAGGCTTTATGATGTCCATTAGCTGACATATTTTCCCAAATAAAACTTTTACTTTTGGATTCAACTCTTTTTGTCTTCAGGCTTTTCTTTCTTCAGAGAAAGTTTGCCCTGTGTCCCTTATATTTTCCTGCAACTAACTACCATGGTTCTGTTTAAGCAGGGTCACTCATGGGGAGGGTGACCAAATATATTTTATTGCCCAAATAAGCAGACTTCTGAGAGTGAGGAAGGGGCCATAATAATTATGCTGGAATAACAAGGGTAAACCAGAACCATCTCATGCAAAGTAGACTGAATAATCACCCTACTGGTAAGTATTTCTAACTACTGTGATTTTAGGGGTTAGCTTTTTAAAACTTTTCAAAAGTTATTAAACAAAAACTAGGTGCTGTAAGAGTCAGAAATAATATATGACCCAAGATCTGGTCTTCCAAGGAAGTTACCAGGCACTTAGGAATACAGGACCAGTGGCAATAAAAGACATTATGGCAAATATAAAGAGGCCAACAACAACAAATAACACCAAATACTGCCTTCTTCATGCCTTACCAACCTTTCAGATATTTAATCTACTTTTCTTCATAATACACAAGTGAAATTAAATATTATTACCTTCACTTTAGAGTTGAAGCTGAAAAGCTTACGACTTTCCCAAAGTCACAAAGGTAATATAGATGGAGACTAAACCCAAAACTGTAACATGACCCAACGTTAATCTTCAGTACCAGCTACCTGTATATGTGGTATACTATATGGAGAAGCGCATCTTTGACTGTAGGGGTTACACAATGTTGATTGTATATTTTAAACTATAGCTGATGTAGGAACAGAGCAGAGAGGCAGGTTAAGAGGTTGAAACTAAGGAAGTCAAAGATACATACCAAAGTCAGAAAAATAGGTCAGATGAGAAGTTAGCAAGAAGGTGTGTAGTTATATATCTAAATCCACAAATCACTAATTAGGTCTTAGGAAAGAGAAGCAAGGAAACTCCCAAAAAAGGCAACAATATGAGCAAAGAAGTGCTCGAATGGTCAATCACACAGTATGATTTGCACTCAGAGTACACATGGGAGAGTATCATAAAAGAGAAATCAGATACTGAGATCTGTGTAGAAAGAGAATTGTGTTGAGGCTTTTAAATTTGAATCAAAATTGATGTAGACTAGTCTTGGTTGATGTGGCTCAGTGGGTTGAGCACTGACCTCCAAACCTAAGGGGCACTGGTTTGATTCCTGGTCATGCCTCTTGCATGCCCCTCCACTGGGGACCTGGCCCACAACCCAGGCAAATGCTCTGACTGGGAATCGAACCTGCAGCCCTTTGGTTTTCAGGCCAGCATTCAGTCCACTGAGCCACAGAAGCAAGGGCTAAATAAAATCTTAGAAAAAAACCTTTTAATTGAGGTGGACTAGAGTAATAGCAGTGCAGATAAAGGAAAGAAAGAAAACAAAAATATTTACTAACGTTAAAAGGAGTGGAGACTATTGAAAAAGACCTCCGAATATTCATGCCTGAGAGAATGTCGGTAAGTGACAGAAATGTCGAGGAGCATTGGTAAAGCCAGCCATCCACTCGGTGGTACTTTGTTATGACTGGGCTACCATAACAGTACCACAGACTGGGTGGCTTTTGCTTTCTCACCGTTCTGTGGGCTATAGTCCAAGATCAAGGTGTAGGCCGAGTTGGTTTCCTCTGAAGCCTCTCTCCTTGGCTTGTAGGTGGCCATTTTCTCTGTCTTCACATTGTCTTCCTTCCATTTCTGTCTGTGTCTTAATCTCTTCTTCTTTTTGTTTTTTTGTTTTGTTGTTGTTTTTTAAGATTTTATTATTTATCGTTATTCAGTTACAGTTGTCTGCATTTTCCCCCCATCATTCTCTCCCACCCCAGCCAATCCCACCTCCCTCCCTTGCTCCCACCCTCCCCCTTGGTTATGTCCATGTGTCCTTTATAGTGTTTCCTGGAACCCTTCCCCCTCTTCTTATAAAGACAACCAGTCATAGTTAATTAGGGCCCACCCATGTGGCTTCATTTTGCGTTAATCACCTCTAAATATAGTCACATTCTGAAGTACCTGGGGACTTCAACATTAGAATTTGGGGGACCCAATTTAGCCCATCACAGGAAGAGACCAAGAGGAAAGATTATTTTAATATTAGCTTTCTGGAATTGGCAACGAAATTTATGTTATTGAAATAGAACCATGTAGGAAGCATTTTGAGATACCCAACAGAATTTACATACTAAAAGATATTACTTGAAACTCTGAGACTCCATGATTTCTACAAGGAAAAAGACTCATGGACATGGACCACAGTGTGGTGATTTCAGTGCGGAGGGAGTGTAAGGGGAATAAATAGTAATGGAAAAAATACAATAGAAAATAAACTAAAAATAAAAATTTTAAGAAAAATTAATAAATTTAAATTTTAAAAAAGATCTATTTAGCATGTAATAAATAGCAAGGCATGATACCAAGAACTGTGTAGTACTTAACAATGAAGAAGATACAGCATTACTCCCAAGAAAGATACAATATAATAAGAAATAAACAGCTCGTGCACACGTGAAAGGCATAGTACAAAAGTGGCCCTAAGGGAAGACAAATAAGTGTTAAGGATGTTTTTAAAAGAAAGAAACCATATCAGATGGTGCAAAGGAATAAGCAGAGGTCTCGGACTGATCATTAGTGGAGACTTTTGCCAGCATTTGATGTTTTCCTTGGATGGTCTGTGAGGACCAAGTGATTAACCCAGTACTTTAGAACTGATCATAAATCATTCAGCATTGGCTTTGAACAATGCCAGCAAATGTTGGATCACACTCAGGGTTTAAACTAGTCAAGATAACACAAAAAGTCATTTTTATTACTTTTCTTAAATATAAAAAGAAACATCTGCAGATCACTTATCGATATCTTAGTCAGTCAGGATTCACCTGGAAGTAGGGCTCACAGCTGCTCTCACATGGAGGCTGAGCTGCAGGGTCCTGAAGGTCCCCTCCCTGCCCAGAACACTGCTTTTGCCTGGAATTTCCACTCTTCCAGGTTAATGCACTATGACTCCCCAAGACCCTGTTCAAGTATGGCTGTGTTTCAGGCTGAGAAAGTCCATTGGTTCACAGTACTATGGCCACTTTTCCAGCTCAGTTAGCAGTCACTTTAGAAACCTCAGTGGAAATATAACAGAGGTAAGCACATTTTGACAGAGATGAGGAGATAGAAGTAAAATGTAAACATTAGAGAACTGGGTGAAGGACACGGAGAAACTCTTGCACGCTCTTTGGAACGCTTCTGTAAATCTCAAATAATTTCAAACTTAGAAATTTATTAATAAAAATAATATAAAGTAAGAAAATGTCCAGGAAATAATGTTAATAAAAAAAAACCAAAATACAGTATCATATAAAAAATGATCACAAGCTTGCAAATAGTTGTATACCAAACATGCCAAAATATTAGCAATGGTTGTCTCTGGGTGATAGAATTAAAGTTGATCTTCTGTTTTCTCTTTATACCTTTCTACAAAGCCTCTAAATTTTCTTTAATGAGAACTTTTAAATTTTATAAGTGAAGAAAATAAAGATAATAGAAAAAAATTGTTTTAAAACACCTCTTTTAAATGCTTACAGCCTTAGTTGACCCCTCAATGTCTCAGAGCGTTAAGGAGGCTGTCCAGATTTCTCAGCACGGCCAAGGAGGGCCTCCACTCTTGCATTCATCAGCCTCATCTCTTGCACTCTTCTCTCACCGTCCTGAACCACTTACAGGCCCCCAGCCTACCTTGTGCATGTGAAACGTCCTCAGTGTGGGAAAGCTCTTTCCCAAATCCTTTCCTAGTTAAGGACTGCATCCTCAGGTTTCAGCCCAGGACCTCCCTGAGATCCACTCAGCCCATATTACCATGGTACCATACTTGGACTGATTTTAGCATTTCCCACACATTGATCTGTCTCACCCGCTAGTCTGTGAGCTCTTTGAACACAGGGCTCTGTGTTATTTTCCTCCTTGGAGAATAACATGGTGCTGGCATCTACTAGGGCCACAAACACTTTTTGAGGACACTGATTTTATTTACTGTATTCCTTATCTCCCCTCTAGCCCACCCCACCCCACCTTCCTGAGTCCCTATATGCAAACAGAAATTTCCCTCTATCTAGTCATACAGTTCTCCAAAAAGGGGGTGTCTGCCTCCTGCCTGGGGGAGATTCACCCAGCCTCTTGAATTCCTGGAAGTCCTCCCAAGAGCACTGCAGTTACTGACCCACAAAAGGTTACTGCGTTCAAAACGCTGAGTGAATTTTTGTCCCATAGCTCCCTAGGCTATTTCCCTACAGCTTAAAAGCAAACTAACCCACCTGGGAATTGAAAATAAAAAAAGCAGGGATTTCCTTTTCCTACCAGACCTAGTGAATGCAGTTTCCAGAAGTTAATATATTTTTTAAATTTTTATAGATGAAAGGAGACCAGTAAAGTAAGCAGTCAGATCTCCCATCTCTAATGTGCAGTTTCCCTTACATAAAACAAGCTCAAGTCCTTCTTAAGACTGGACTTGGAAACAGGATTTTAAACCATTTTGAAAGCCAAACCTCGAGTGTCTGGCCCTCAGTGAGCTGGGGTTAGGGTTCCGCAGAGCACAACTTCACGGCCTTTGGTAGCAGAGCGCACACTCTGAGCACTCACAGCCCCGTGTCCTCACTGCACGCTGCAGGCCATGCCCTTGTGCCTCTCACAGTGCCTGGCGCATAGCAGGCAAGCAGTAGGCACAAACATGAATCACTGAATGAACAGTAGTCTCTTTTTTTCTTATCTGCTTCATTATAACACTATAATCATCACTTGGAGAGTGGGGAATATTCCACAAAGTTCTAGAGCAATCTTGATGGAAGAGGTCTCAGTCTGTGCCTTGGTTCATACCTATGCCCCCATTCCCTCCCTAACTGCTGGACACCCCTTCCCACCTCTTTCATGGATCCTTTCCTGAAGTCACTCCCTCATCCACAGCTCCTCCTTTCCCTGTGGTACTCTTCAAATCTTAGAAGATTTGAGGAAGCAAAAGAAAATAAGAAAAATCATAGACACATCATGTCCATACTTTGTATTGTATTGTGTCTCTCAGAACATCACAGCTCCTTATGTGTTTCTGCCAACAAAACATTTTGGGACATAGCTCTTGTCAAAATATTAAAGTTACAAATTAGATTATGAATAATTTATTTATAAAATATCTTCCAAAACAATAGTGTATTATTGAAAATAATAAAAATGTATTGAGGCAATGGAGTGAATTTCTAACAATGACAGACTGGTACAGGACAGCAGATACAAGGGTGAGGGGAGACGGTTTTGGATAACAGATTCTCCCAGTGCCCAACAGCACGCATCTCACCTGAGGTATCCGCTCCACAGGCAGGATCTTTCATCCAGGCTCACGAACTGATGCTGACTCTGAATTCCCATCATGGCTCTCAAAGATCATCAACTCTGTTTCCAAGCAGAAGCAGAATCCCAGCACTCCCGACCACTTCCTCTGTGTTCCAAAGGTAGCTTGTGCCTTCCTCCAACACACCGAACTGCAAGTATCTAAGTATAAATGTGGCTCTCCTCACTGAGCTCTTCAAAAGCAAGGATCCATTCCATATCCCCAGCATCCACCAATGTTGGCCATCTATGAAGTGTTCAATACGTATTTGTAGAATGAATCAATCTCTCTCCTTCCCCAGGTGCCCAGCTGGGAAGTTCACACACAAACAGGTTGCGCACTGGAAGAATTTACCTGCCAAACATCTCAGCTTCATAACGGCAGACTTTGGGCTGTTTTGTCCACTGCTGCACCCTGGAACAGTGCAGAGCACATACAGTGAACAAATACATTTTGAGTGAGTCAATCTGCTCCATTTCTATCCACCTGTTTCATCTGACTTTCCTGGCAGTCACACACGGACCTCAGATTCATCCCCTCCGCGTTCCCTCCTTTTGCACTGAGTCTCCGCGATGGCGACTTCTTGCTAAACCCACACACCTGCTAGAGCTCGCTGGCTCACTGCTTCCCACTCCTGCTCCTTCCCACCTGGCCTTCTCCCTCCTCCTTTCCTCTCCTCGTGCCCCTTCCTTTTGTCCTTGTCCTCGACCCTCCTCCTTCTGCTTCCCCCTTATTCTCCTTTCAATTACTTGAGACATGCCAAAAATACATATATTATATCTCTTTTTCCTTTTTTTATTTAATCTCCATTGTGTTTTTCCCATCACCATATAGTCCCCTTACATCCCCCAGCAATCTCCACACTGTTGTCCCCGAGTCCTTTTGCCTTTTTGCTCAGTCCCTCCACCATAAATTATATCTCGATGATCATGTCTCCACCCACCATTCAGCTCACAAATTAAGATATTGCAGTTATAATGGAAGCCTCTGTAGCTTTTCTCTTCTGAAAAGTAGCCACCATCTTTTGGAAATATAATTATAGTATTGTTTCACAGTTTTTAACTTAGTATTATATACATCATGCGTACATGCATACTGGTTTACACGTGGCCACATGGAGCTATAGTTCCTTCTTTGTCAGTGCTGTACAATATAACAACACTCATTGTACCAATATACCACAGCCGATTCATCTATATTGCCACTGATGGATGTGTAGGTGGTTTTTACTTTCTGCTCTTAGGGACGCTATTGCTATGGACACTTTTGTTACCCTTTAGGTGGGAGCAAAGCTGGCCCTTAGGCAGAGAGTCCAGCTGGCTTTTTCATGAGGACTCGGACACAGCCAGCACCCTCCAGCCACCTCAGACCCGGGACCTCAGAGGCTCCGGAGAGGGAGCCATGTGGGTCTGACAGGGACAGTGAGGAAGAGTGCATTCAAGTTGCCATCCTTTCAGAACCTCCACCCTCTACACAAAGCCTTGACTTTATGACAGCACCAAACTGTCCTGTTATGGGATGTTTCCTTGGCAACCTGGCAGTTCAAGTGCATGACAGGAGAAAACACATTTTTGGATTGATCCAGGACTGGGGTTGGGAGAAAAAAGTATTTTAAAATTGTGCCTTAGACAGTTTAAAACCAGCCAGTGGTGGCACCATCTACTTTTAACTATAGTGTTGCTTTCTTCTCTCAGTAATTAGTATTTCATTCTGCTTGCCTTTTACTTCCCTTTCCCCCCAAATCACTGCTTTTGACAGAATTATTGATCCACATCTTACACATTTTGAAGATGATATTGAAGGATGAGGTATAAATGTAGAAAAACAACTTGTTAACAGTCTTAGCAACCAAAAGATATAATAATATAAATTAAAACCCTCATAAATGCCCCAAAATCTAGTATATTAGAATTCTTCTTAAAGCTTAATAGAAAAAATGTGGACAGACATTTTGATACCACATGATATTTTAAAAACCATTGATACTACTCTCAACATATGAAATCTTTATGTGTTGAGGCTAAAATAGTTGAATACACTCTGCTTTTTGGTTCTAAGAGTGCATATCTTTACATCCTACTAGAAGTCACAGAATTCTATACAGTAATTTGAGCACCACCTAGTGGCCATTCCGACTACATTCTTGACCTGAAGGAAACTAATAATGTAGTTTAAGGTATGTGAGCCTAAGAAGGAATTTGAGTAGCAAGATGCCTCCCCTCCCTACTGCAGGAGACTGAAGTTACAACTTGCATAATGCATAGAGCCTCCTATCTATCCACCCCCAACACTTTAATAATGATCATAGGCTTTTTGAAATCCATCTTACTTAAATAAAATGTAAAGCCAGAAATGAAAGCCATTATTCTTTTAAAGCCCAAACAATGCCAGGCGGACTAAAAGGATTGTGCTTCTGCTCCCATATGCTCAACTCCTACATCTCAGCAACCTGTCTTTACAACAGGCTTCATCCTGTGTGTCTCCTAGACCTTTTCTGGGACACAGTTAAGCACAATCTGTCCTGTGTTTTCTATGTCTGGACTTCGTTATTGTTTCCATTTCTAGCCTTTAGTAATTTATAACCTTTTCTTGCTTGATTTTTTAAATCACCTCTGGTTCTTTAAACTAGTATTGATTCAAATAGCATGTTCCAATAATTAAAGAGAGATGTTAATAATGAATGCTTTAAACAACGAACAAAACAGTTTTATTAGTATCAAATCAAAGGTATTTCAAAAGCACTTAATAGCCATTAAAATAAACAGAAACCTAAATTCCTAATTTACAAAATAAACAATTACTAAATTAAATGTGGTATTGAGGGTTTAGCAGATGACACTTACCTCACAGTATTATGGACTCAGTAACAGCAGAAAGCTTGGAAGTCATTGTTCTTTACCATGGCATAGGAATCCCTTTGAATTTCAAGTAAACACCCAATCTCTGCTTGACACTTCCTGAGAGAGAGAGTAACTTAGTCTGAAACCAAGAAAAGAAAATGGGTTCCAACATCAAACAAAATCAAGTCCTAGTCTTTGCTCTTGGCAGTCCAGGCTTTGCAACCTTGGGTGAATAGCAAAACCTCTGAAATGTCCATTTTATTTTCTGTAAAAATAGTTTGGTTGGGGATTGAGGGAAAAAGTCAAGATCCCAATTCACATGACTATTGTAAGAATTAAATGAGATAATGTGGTATGTGCTGCTTTTCCCAAGAAGTCTGTTTTGCTTTACAACAGCTCTGATTAAGATTTCTATTTGAATAGGTGTTTTTCACCTACTCATACTGTTTTTACTGGATTTCTATTTTCTGGACAGTTTTTCAGTATACAAAGACCCTAAACTCCAACTTCTGGCCTCATACCTCTGACCACACTGCCTAACTTAAAGTTTCCTTTTTCCGTGTTAGGTCTGTACTTTTCTCTCAAAGATTCTTTATTGCAACGCTTCCCCAACTTTTCATGTAATAACCCTCTTAAGAAGTGATAAGATTTGTACAATATTGAGCTGAATGGATGAGGTTGCTCCAAGTCAACAGGTTTCTGCTGTCTCTCAGAGGGGCCCCAGTGGGATGGAGCTCACCAGCCCACTCTGGTGGTACCCTTCTTAGCAGGGTACCTTCGATGGCATTCTGCTCTTGCCACTCTTGCTCTCCCATTCCTGGTCATGCTTGCTGGGGTCACTTCCCAAATAAGCTACTGGCACCCAAATTCTAATCTCATCATCATAGATAATGAGTGCCTCCCCCCAAAAATGGCAATAAAAATAATATCCAAGTAAAGTGAACCGTTGTGCACCAAGCTCTGCTCCAAAGCATTTATCAATCAGTAAGGTAAACAAAGTCTTGATTAATTAATGAAGGTAATTGTTTAAATTCTATACTTCACTTTACGTACAGAAGCACTATATTCATTTTAAGAACATTTTCAGACTTATATCAAGAAAATTGTCTTTCATAACTAAAGAACTAGACTACAAGGTTTTAATGACTTCCAAGTTCACATCTTTAATAGTAAAAGTAAGATAGTTAAGATTTATTGAGCATTTACTATATGCCAGGCCCTGTGTGAAGTACTTTGTACCATTCCACTAATTATTGCAGCAACCTTACGTTACTTTAGAGGCGTTATTTTATCCACTGCACACATGCAGAAATTGAGGCTTAAAGAGATGGTGCGAAGTGGCACCACTCAAAAATTAAAGAGAAAGTTTTAAACTGGCCAATGGAGAGATGTGGCCTGATAAACTATTTTCAGCCTACACAATGTCCTCTGATAAAGTCTGTATAAACACCCAGAAGTGCAGTGGAAGACTAAGGTCGGTAACTAGATGATGCAAGAGCAACAAATTATTTCTTTCCTTGGCAATTTATGAAGAATATTTTGGGGTTAAACCATCCACATGGTTGAATCAAATCTGTACTACATATTATATGTTTAACTAACTTTGGACTTTGTCTGAAACAAATAGTCACTTTCATCAATTCCATCAGCAACTATGGCTGCAGAAATTGTCAAGATGATTATTTGATGAGATGGAACTGAAAATTCTGATATTTTAGAGCTGACATTTTTGACACTTTAGTAAAATGAGTTCTTCATTGTTGGCGTTGAATGCCACCTGGGTTTATTTTCTAGAGAAAGAGAGAGAATTTGTATCAAAAAGCTAAATATAGAGAAATAGGCCTGAGCATATGGCCAAGTGTTCATGCTAAGTTGCCTAAATACTTGTCTGCTCACATGAAACTGCTGTTGTCTTCCAGAAAGCCTTGGTTTCTCGAGTTATCTACATTGACTCACATTATAACTACTTGATATTGAAGGTGAAAAGGAAATTCTGCTGCATTCTACTCAAAACCATGCAAATTGCAGCTTTCCCATTCATTTCTGGGTATTTCGTTTATTTAAGCGTCTCATAATAATAGTCCTGAGCCTGGAAATTAGATTTCTGAGTGTTCTTTTTTCTTATTTTTCTTTAATTTACAAATCAAAT
>VMDR010035722.1:0-10688 GCA_007922815.1 Macrotus californicus | reverse complement strand
CTGATGAGTGTTGTTTGCTCTGCAAACACATAAGTCTGGGGTGTTAGATTGTTGAATACAACAATCAAATTAATGGCAGATATCTGGAATTTGTGTTTTCTTTTAAAAAATCTGCCAAGAATACAAAAAGTGGCAGAAGTATTTAAGTCACCATTATTTTGTATTTCATTCAAAGTGGGAGGTCTCCTTGTTTTTCTTATGTTTTTTTTTGCAATGTATTTTGAAGTGAATTTATTCAGGATGTTCTGATGCGGACTCCATCTAGCGGGGTCCATGTGTTGTGGCTGTTTGTGTTATAGCTGCAACAAATGACAAACAAATTCACACGGACTACAGAGGTCCTGTGGAAAAAAAGGGATGGCATGGCCTCTCTCTAAGTGAGAGAGAGATGAGGAGAGAGAGCCTTGAGCCCGCCCTCAACAGGCTTTTATTGCTTTTCTGGGCACATTACATCAAGGATGGTCCTCATTTACTGTGCACAGGTTCGCTTTAGGTGGTTACCTTTTATAGATAAAGGAAAGAATGTTGCTAATTAACTTCAAAGAGGACATTTGCAAATGCAAAGGGGAAAGGTGGTTGAACAGGCTACACTCCATCCTTGGTTAGTTTAGCACAGATTTCAGTAAACATTTGCTGCCTCAATTCAGGGCAAGGGAGTTTTAACAAAGGCAAGCCTCAAAGTGGCCTAGGTACAGTGCAGGCCTGATTCCCCTCGGGAGAACCGATCTGTGGGTTTGGCTTCCTGTGTGCGGGGAGAACCAATCTGTGGGTTTGGCTTCCTGTGTGCCGACATGCACCTGCCTGCTTTCAGGCAGGGCTGGCTGGGCTGCATCTGCCATTTCCAGGTGGATTGGTTCCCTATAATGTTCAAGTGTTTTAACAATTCTTTGTATGTTCCATCCTTTATCAATATAAAATGACTCATCATTGTCTCTTTTGGTAGTTATTTACCCTGAATTTCATTTTACCTGGCATTGATATTGCATTGCAACTATTAGTGATTAGTGATGTAATGTTTTCATTTGCTTGATGTATCTTTTACTTTTAGGACTTTGGCCTATAATTCTGTCTTATTTCTATAAATAGCGTGACATTGCTTTTATGTATCCTTATACAAGTTTTATTATGAGACCTTTTAATCCATTTATATTTACTATTTTGCCTGATATATTTAATATTTTGTCATTTTATTTTTCCTTTCCAAGTACTTGTTCCAAACACACCACTTTTATAAGAAATGCTTGAGAGGTCAATGCCCAGCCTTGCCTTACCTCCCCCGCCTTCCCTCACAGGCATACCACTATAGCAGTGACTTCAACTCTACTTTGCCACCAACATCTAGCACAAGCTGAGTGTGAGAATGACAGCTGGGCTTTGTGTGGTGGCAGCCCTGTACTTCCCAGGAAACACAGGTATGTGTGTTGTTTGCTTCCGAGACCATAAAAAGAGAAGTACCTGGGAAGTTTATACAGAAAACTCCCACAAACTCACCTCTCTCCCTGACTAAGATTATCATTTAATTGTCTGGGGATGAAGTCTAAACATGACTGTTTTTAAAAACCTCCTCAGGTGACTTAATGTGCAGCCAAGGTTGAAAATCACCTTCTCTTCTGTCTCTGCATTTCCAATCTTGCCCTTCCCACTAATTCCAAGCTCCAGTATCGATTTCTTCTCTTATTATAACTCAGGTGTCTGCTGACTTTTCTACCACAATATCCTCTGAACTATATTTTTCCCAAATTTATTCGGGCCATCATAGAGATGTCATCTTTTCCTAGTTTTCAGCTTCGTTCTCAATTTCTCTTTTTACACAGTCATTGTGATATTTCAGTGGGAATTTTGAAAAATGTGGGGTAAGTAGATTTAAACACTTCAGTCTACAAGATGCCCCAAGAAGAAAATATCATTAAAATTAAGGTATTAAACTATAAATTCATGGAAAGGAAATTAATCCCTATATTATTGTGATCTCAAGAACTGAAGCTCATAAGTACATTCTCAACTTCTCTGTGCTTACCTATTTCTTAAGCTAAGCCTGCTAAACTAAAACAGACCCTAACCACTACTTTTCATACTTACATTTTGTATTTGTGTATATTATTGTTCACTTGTATATGAAAGTAAAATGGATCTGTATTTTCTCAGTAAATAAGAATAGTCATTAAGATTGACCTAAAATATCAAGTCTAGTAAACATTCCCCCATTCTCATGTTGAGTCTTTTAAAAATTCACTGGACCCTGGCTGGTGTGGCTCAGTGGATTGAGTGCCAGCCTGTGAACCAAAGGGTCACTGATTCCATTCCCAGTGAGAGCACATGCCTGGGTTACAGGCCAGGTCCCCAGTAGGGAGCGCACAAGAGGCAGCCACATATTGATGTTTCTCTCCCTCCCTCCCTTCCCCTCTCTGTAAAAATAAATGAATAAATAAATAAATAAATAGATAAATAAATAAAATCTTAAAAAAAATTAAAACATATAAAATAAAATTCATTGAAATCTGTTCTTAGAATTAATGGTGGGAAAATTTCAGCATATCATTTTTTTGTCTTCTTTATTAGTATTTTTGCCACCTCAGGGATCTATGCTGATTTCTTAGTTAAAACAAGGGTAAACACTCAAGTGAGAGCTGATGTGCTCATATAGTACAACATATTAATTAGTTTATTGGTGAAGGACATGTGCCAGTTGATGAGTTATACTTTGATATTTGAAAGCTTAAATTCAACCTGACTAGATGTAGCTCTTCCAAAATGGTATGGGCATTGTTGTCGACACTAAAGCTCTGAGAATTTGAAGAAAAGGAATCATAGCCCGAGCTGTTGGGTCATTAATGGCTGCCCCTTATACATGATGTTTTACACTTCTCTCCACGATTTCACCTAATAAGGCACAAAATGAATGGATGATAAATGCACATCCTTCTAGAGATCTGTGCAGGAAGCACCTAAAAACAGCTATTTATAAAGACCTTTGGTCTTCCCAAGCACAGGTTGGAGCCAGTTTATAACAAAATTTCACCTGCAGCTCTCAGATGTAAACTTGAGGTTAGTGAGAGATCACACAACAACAATGACACTAAAAGATCCAATAAACAGCTACATGAATGTTTGAAAATATTATAGAACAATCTTTTTTCTCACCTGGACTCTATAGTTGAAAGTATTGAACTAGGGTTATCAGACTTTCACAATAAAAATACCAAGTAGAAGGTTTTAAAGTCATTAGGTCATCTTTGATCTGTTAATATTCATTTGGATTTCATAATTGAAGTTTATTTTGTTAAAGCTGAATAAATGTTATACTGTGTCTTAATGCAATTTTATAAAAGTATATAGATTTATAGATACAGATGGATGTGGATGTTGATTTTTATTGTAACCATGTATTCCATTTTTGTTAAGTTATGTTTAACACTATTTTTCCCTTAAGTCAACAATATTAAAAAGTCGTAAAATGGAATACGTGGAGATTGAACACAAGAGTTTTCATCTGAGCTTTTGAGGATATATTTATGTCAAACTTACTCTTCTATTTCAATTTAGGAAGTAAAAGAAAGCTAAGCCATGTAGGGAGGTTATTTTTTGTAACCTGAAATTTATTCAGCCTGACCAGTAGCTTAACAACTCCATAAAAGGTAATTAGAAGTCCATAAAAAAAAATAAAAAAGCTTTCAATAGCTTTTATTTTATTTTTTTTCTTTTTCTGAGGTTCTAGAACCATGTGACAACTGAATGTCAAGGAAGAGAAAAAACTCCACACACAGCAGGCTGTAGACAGTCTTCACGGAACTGAGAAAGGAGTGTTTCAAGCTGATTGTCTGTTTTATATGATTGCCTCTAACACCTCCGGAATTTAGATTCAATGTTACAGAAAAGTGACATGAGGTACCTTATTTCCAATTTAATTTTAGTCTTGCATTCCACTTTCTCTTAAAGATTTCCACAATGCTTCATGAAAATAACAGTGCCATTAACTGCCAAAGTACTTGGCTTACGATGTCAGTTATCTGGGTTGAGCAGGCTGAACAATTTTTTTTTTTTTTATTTTCCCTCCTTAACCCACCTTATTGTTTACTTACAGTTATAATGGAATGTTTCTCTCTTTTTCTTTGTCTACCTCGCCTGGTGAAATTTCTAATAGAAACCAAGACCTCTACCTCCAACAGGAGAGCCTAAAAATCCACCAAACACTGGCCTTTGTGTGTCAGTGGGTCAGGCAAGAGACCAAAACAGATGACCTGGGCATAAATATTGAATCTGAGTCAGCAGCTAAAACAGCTTTGGTGGGCTATTTAAAATTTGACAGTGGGCTAATTTCAAGAGACAGTGATTGTTGTGGAATCAGTGAAAGTTTCCAAGAACTAGTAGTGGTGACAGTGTAAACAACCAGGCGGTTCCTGTGCTGTGACCTGAGTTGATATTGCAGCCCTTGAGCTAGGGTAACTGCTCGGCCCAGCCCAGAACACAGAGTTTCGAGGGATATGGGACTTTCAAGGCCAAAACTGGGAGAGTCCAGGCAAACCAGGATGAGTTTGTTACCCAACATCCAGCTTCTCCAGGTTCTTTCTCAATATTTGAGGTATATTCTTCCCAGGGATTCTGTGACCTACTTCAAAAAGCCCTTTCCTGTTAAAATTAGCAGGGATCTGTTTCTGATTTCGGCATTACAGGCCCCTGACTGGTATAGAAATTGGCACAGGACATAGGTTGCAGGCAAGAAACCTGCAGGGAAATCAGATAGTCTGGTATCGGTTATCTGGCTAAGTGAAAATTTACTCACTATTTATTGAAGAGATATTAGGTGCAACAGAAAGTTTCCTTCTCATGGGTAATAGCCTGGAATTAAGTACTCATTGGATGTTGGTTTTCAGGAAGGTGAGCTGCTGTTTCTACAAAAAAGTAAGAAGGTCAGGAAACTTTGAAGACTGGCTGCTGTGTATACTCTGCAAGCTGATAAAGACAATGACATGCTCCAAGCCATGCTACTTGGTAAGATACTAATAATTAAAATTCAGAATATTTCAAGACTATGATAGAGAAATTCTAATTTTTCACAGCCACACAACTAAGTAAGTAAAATCTAAGCGCAAAGTTCAGGGCTGCATGTTGTTGCATTTTAAAATGGTCAAGTTCACAGTCTTTCTTTCCATATTACCATCTTACATTGCTCAGAAAACGGGGAGTTGTGAAATGGAGAGGGAGCTGCAGGGCACAAGGCAGTGAACATGGAATACACCCATGTTCAATCATCACCAGACTATTTTGTCACTCAGAAATCTCCAGCCTTCCTTGAA
Organism: Macrotus californicus; assembly: GCA_007922815.1. Taxonomy (NCBI): domain Eukaryota; kingdom Metazoa; phylum Chordata; class Mammalia; order Chiroptera; family Phyllostomidae; genus Macrotus; species Macrotus californicus. The sequence goes on along the minus strand of VMDR010035722.1, from coordinate 5,394 downwards.
GATGTTACTAATTCCTCAGCTGATGAAGTCATGCTACAGTAAGAATTGAATCTTCCTCGTGACCACTCCTCCCCAGTGCTACTCCTCTGTCGAGGTCCTGTCTGGCAGGACCACGTGTTGTTGTGGAATGCTTGTCCTATATCCCCGGACAAGTGACACACAAATTCATGTGGACTAAAGGAATCTGGTGGAGAAAAAGAGATGCATGGATGATCTCTCAATGATCAAGAGAGAGGGACCTCGACCCTCTGTCTGGACAGGCTTTTACTGATATTCTAGGTAGATTACATCAAGGAGGGTCCTCCTTCACTGTGCACAGGTTCACTTTAGGTGGTTACCATAACAAAAGAAAGAATGTTGCTAATCTCTTTAAGATAAAGGTCATTTGCAATTGTAAGGGGAAAAGGTTGAACTGGTTACACCCACACTTGAGAGGTTTAGCATAGATTTTGGGAAGTCACTTTAAAGATATGCAGTAAACACATGTTGCCTCAGTTCAGGGTGAGGGAGTTCTTTAGCAACAGCAAGTCTCAAAGCAGCCTAGGTGCAATGCAGGCCTGATTCCCCACAGGAGACCGATTCATGGATGTTCTCTGCACACCATGCATGTCTGTCTGCGTTCAGAACCAGAGCTGAGTCACAAGATCGCATTGCACATGGATAGGTTCCCCATACTCCTGCATCTCTATTTCTATAAGTAGAAGCAGCTCCCAGTCTATCCTGAAAATAGAAGTATACATAACAAAACACTTTGTTAATTTAAATTGAAATATTCTGGTGAATGTTGACAAATAGAGCCTGAGAGTACTTGGTGCATGAGAAAAGAGTAATTTTTAGATCAAGTTGACTTTAGTGATGTGGGTGCACTTCACCAAAATTCTACATCCCATGAGTTGGTTTGTTCAGCAGCTAAAACCTGGACTCCATAGTACCTCATGACATCAGTAAAGTGACAAAAACAATTTGAAAGATAATAGAGGAAGAAATAAAAAAACTATGCCAGATGAGAATAATGATTGAAATTTCATTGTTTGTCCATCATTCACTCAATCAAATTATGATCCTATGAAAGACCAAGAAAGTACCCTCTACTCCAAGTCCTTATGCAACACATTGGTGAGGACAGTGCAAGCATTTCTAAAAATTATTTTAGTAGCTGGAGGAAGAAAGGGCAGTTGAAATGGTCTCCTTGCCATGATAAGAATGAAAGGACAAGGATGCTGCAGAAGCCACAGAGTGGTAGAACTTTCAGGGTAAGTTGAGGGTCGGGCCAGGAGAGATATCAAGGTACCATAGTAATGTGAGTGGTGGGAGCGACAGAGCTATTTGACAGTGTGTGAATGATCACAAGAACTGTAGGACAAAAATAGATGGGCATCTTGATGAGATCTTACTTGATTTCTCTATCCAACCATTGTAGAGATGTGAAACACCTCATGCAACTTCTATTCTTAAGTTACTCCATGGAGTCACAGACCGTTAAATAAAGAAGAAACCTGATGGGAATGTAACTGCTCTGACTGGAAATGGTGATAGTTCTGTAAACCTTCTATAAGGAAGAAGATGGGTAAATATTCACAAAACTGTGGAATTTTTTCCTGCCTGTGGCTCAGAGCTTCTATTAATTCCTGGGTATGTAGGAAGGCACTATTGTCCAGAATGCAGCTAATAAGGAGTATAAATTAATGGCATTTGTTAATATTTGTCTATATAATAATAGACTCTGTAAAACTTCAAAACTATCACATGCCACTTTCCCAGTTTTGAGTGAATAGTTGAAATATGTCCTTGGCTACCACAAGGCTCCTACTTGAGCTTCCTGGGGCAGAGGCTGTTTTGATATGAAAGGCCATATAGAAGTCTGCAGAACTTCCTATACATGTCAACATGAAGAAGAAGAATTGCATTCCTAGTGGAACCACAGACATTACTGCTATTATCAAAGATGTGAAATTTGCAAAGACAGTGATTCTGGTCACATCTCTTCCAGCTATCCAACTCAGCTGGTACAGAAGTAGGTTGTGGAGACAAGCAGGGGACTATCAATGAACATAATCAGATAAAGACTTCAATTGTAGCAGATGCTGCAAATAAGTAAAACCTCGATAACTGCCATGCACTTATTGATCTGAGGTGTGTTCTTTTCTCTACATCTACTTTGCTGTCACTTTGAAGAAACATACACTTTCATTGTTTTGCCTCAGGATTGCCTCAGCCTTCTTGTTCTAAGAAATAATTTAGGTGGAAGAGAATCTGCCCATTTTACAATCCCTAGAACTGCCTACAGGTCCACATCATTGAAATGGATTTGGAGAGCAAGAAGAAGCAGAAGTCTTAAGCACATTCAAGAGGGTGAGAAATAAAATTCATGAACATAACAGAGCTTGCTGCCTCTGAAATCTCTGAGGATCAGTTGATCTGGGATATCAGAACTTCAGCTAGAAGGCAGAGACCTCATTAGGTACAGAACTACCTCTCGCAGTTCTTATTGTTATGTAATGACCTCTTGATTTTGGAGCCAACAGGTACCATTTTGGGGTGCACAGCTTTGTTACATTTACCAGGTAACCAAAATGTTGTCAACTGTGGGTGACACTCAGGACCAGAAAAGCATCTGTAGTAGGTCTTAGCTAAAGTACAAGCAGCTCCTGTCCTTGACCTTTATGAATTAGCCTATTCATAACAGATCCAAATGCTGAATAAATGCTCTGTAAAGTTTTTAAGATTATGGGGCAAAACTATCCTTTCTTAGGCACATACATTTTCCTTTTGAAACAAAGCTCTGTCTCTGGTAGAGACTCCGTATATTACCACGTAGCCCAAGCTACCTGCCATGAACTGGGAGCTGTCCCACCAACCTGGTCAAAGTCCACGTGCCCATAAAGAAAGGTGGTACAGTTGACTCTTGAACAATGTAGGTTTGAACTGAGCAGTCTGCTTAATATAATGACATTTTTCATAAATATATGTCTTTCCATACATTTTGCATCCTCAGATTCAACTAACTGCAAATTGAAAACAGTACTTTTGATCTGAAGTTGGGAATCCACAGATTGACCACTATATGCATTGTGCCATGGCATTTTATATAAGAGACTTGAGCATCTGTGGATTTGGGTACCTGTGGGCCCTGGAACCAATTCCTCATGACTATCAAAGGACAACTGTAACTATGTTTTTTTGGAGTCAAAAGTTATGCATGGATTTCCAACTGTATGGGGTTTGATGCCCTTAACTGCCATCTTGCTCAAGAGTCAACTAGAAGAGTCCCAAAGGAGATCCCAATGACACTAGTTGGTCCCACCACTTATAACCTCACAGGGCATTCAAAAAGACCTGCTGATTGTGGAGAAAAACAATTCTATAATTTGCAGAATGACTAAATTTGATTCACACACTATGGCTTTCATTGTTTTGTCTTTTGCTTTTCCATTTCTCTAAATTTAAGAGACAGGTAGCACATTTGGGAGGTATACTTTTTACAATCTCTTTAAACCTTTCTGCAGCAAATTTCTCTGAATTCTTCACAAGCTAAAAAAAATAATTACCTTTAAAAAATACAAAAACCCTTTCCTCCGGAACTGGAAGTGGTGTTGGTAATGAAATACATCACTTTAGTTTGTTCTTTTTTTTTTTTTTTGCCTCTCATAGAAGTATCTAACACGCTCCCCCAAACTGTCATGCATAATTTGATACAAACTGGCTATCTGCCTTTTTAGTTTAAGCACAGAGCACAACTGGAAAGGAAAAAAGTCACCTGTAAGTTATTGAGAAGTGGTCAGCGATCTGGGAGTCAGGATAAGGGTAATTAGCTGGGAAGTCCACACTTCATTTTGCCTGAAGAGAAACAAATGAAAAACATTACATACTGAGTGTATCTGCTTATTTGTGTGTGTATCTCTGCGTGTGTATTTATATTTTCAGCACGATTGTTGCTTTATTTTGCCAAGATTCAGTCTTCTCTTCCTCACTCTGAGTAAAACTCAGGTGCCACTGCCAATGTTGTAATATTTCTTTAATAAAGAGCAGTGGGTGGCAGGCTGTTTTTCACCTGTCGAATTTCTCTCATTCCTTGCCAGGCACAGCTTCCACCCATTCTGTGCACTGAACTTTGCAGAACAACTGAGATGATTTTGCACGCCTCTTATTTCTCGGCTTCCAGAGATTTGTTCAACAAATAAGCAAAAGCCCAGTTATTTGCTTCTAGGTCAAAGACAGTTTCCTCTACTTGGAAATACAGGATTCATCACTTAAATATCAAATCTGGAGTATGCTGTGACTTTTTCAGTATTTTAATCTTTTTCTTTGTCAACGGCAGTTATAATGTACTTTCCTATTCCACCTTTTCCTTCACACTTCCATTTCATTATTGTGTTATGAGCAATGCGTTTTGTATTCATTTTTACACTCAGAAAGTGTTGACAAATACGTTTCTGTGTCCTACCATTGAGATTGTGGCAGAAAAAAAGTGTAAATGCATGTGTCTGCATAAATTTTACAAAGTAATAAGAATGACAGGTTGCATTTTAATAAAATCGAGAAACCGTTTGATGGGTGAGTGTCCCTACCTGTCAAAGCTGTTTGAAAGATAGGCATAGAATTTAGTACAATAGACCCTTGACATCTATGCAAACTCTTATATTCATGGATACCGTATCCTGCAGTTTTAAATAAAATTACATGCAACTCTCTAACTTCAAGTGCACATATCCTTCTCAAAGGCAGCAGCACTGAGAACACAGAAACATATGAGATGCAGATGTCTTCTCCCTGATATCTTTGTTGTCAGACCTTCCTCTTGCTCAGCCCCCTCCCCTGAGGCCTGTCACTCCGCAGTTCACTACCCCCCAGCCCCTTGCCAGTCCAAAAGAGCTGCCGACATCTGCTACGTTCACTCCAGATCAGCGAACCAGCTGTAGCTTGGCTGATGGTCCCAACGTCCTCTTTAATGTGTTTCCCCTCCAACATGAGGATGGTACTTCATGCAATGCCTTTTTTCAGCTCTAGTAGGAAAGGATATGGCAAATACCCACCCTCCTTATTTCTGCCTGTTTTAGTTTAGTGAAATGTGAAGGGAGAGAGAGTTTTTCTCATAAGGGTCCTTTCTCTTTTTCTCTAAACTTTTTTATTTCCCTAACAGATTTCACTCACATCATATCCTCTGCTCATATTCGCTAGAAAAGCGAATCTTTCCTAACCTTGCCTGGGAGCTCAGGATTAAAATTAGTTTCAGGAAAATAGCAAATTGCAGGATGTGACAGCCCTCGGAGTTGTCACGTATAAGAAAAGAGGAACGGCGACTCCTCTCTGTTCTGTCTGAAATGAGCTCCTTACTCCTGTGGTAGGGATCATTACTGACTGATTTCACAGCGGTCAGTGCCCAAGAAAGGGAAG
>VMDR010035721.1:0-10680 GCA_007922815.1 Macrotus californicus | reverse complement strand
GTGTAGAACATACTATTTTTATCTTTAAAATAATATCATTGTTCACGTTTTAAATCCAGGTCCTAAAAATTTACAATAGTGAGATGTGAAGATTCTAGTCTTTGTGGTAAACTGTTTGAAAAAGTAGATTTAATTCTTTCCTCCTTTTATTTGAGCTACTTGACAGGTCCTCTCAGTAGGAGGTAGGATTTATATCCCTACCCCTTAAATCTGAGTCAGCCTCGTGATTTGCTGTGGCCAATAGAATATGGCAGAAATGATGGTGTGTCAATTCTGGGCTTGATATCAATAGGCATTGCACTCTACCTACCCTGTCTCTTGGATCCTGCCTACCCTTCATCTGAACAGACCCCGAGATGTAACCTGATAGGAGACGAGAGAACATGTGGAGCAGAGACAAAGTGTCCCAGATGAGATGATTTATTTTTATATGACTGCTATAACAAATTATCACAAATTTAGTGGCTTAAAACATCCATTTATTGTCTTACAGTTCTGTAGGTCAGATGTCCAATACTAGTCTCACTGGACTAAATCAAGGTATTGCCCGGGCTTTGTTCTTCTCTGGAAGCTCTAGGGGATAATCCTTTCCTTACCCTTTCCAACTTCAGGGGCTGCCTGCATTCCTTGGTTTATGGCCCCTTCCTCTATCTCCAAAGCCAGCAATTGCAGGTGGAGTTTTTCTTACCTCGTATTACTCTGAGCTCCTCTTTGATTCCCTCTTACAGTTTTAAGGATTCCTGTTATATTGGGTCAACCCAAATAATCCAGGTTAATATTCTTATTTTAAGATGAATTGATTAACTTTAATTCCATCTGCAATCTCAGTCTCCCTTTCCCATATAAGGCAACATTCACAAATTATAGAGATTAGGATATGGACATCTTTGGGTGGGGGTGGGGATTATTATTTTGCCTATCATACCACCCTTGACTAACCAGAACTTTACTAACCCCAGAAACTGGTTGAGATGCATGAGTGAGTCTGGTTTTGACCAGAACTGCCCAGCTGACCAGCCCAAATTACTGACCTATAAATGATGATTTAAGTAAAGGCTTGTTGAGCACCTTAATTAAAAGTTGGGTGATCTGTGGTGCAACAAAAGAAAACCAATAGAGCCTTTGAAAAGGCCCAACAAATGCTGACTTCTTATATTTACGTAAAATACTCTGAGATATAATTTCTGAAACAATCCTGATAATTTGAGGCATTCTATTTTTTTGAACTGTTTTATTAATAATTTTTACTCTGGTTTTTAAAGTAATGGTGATATTATTGGGACAAACTCTGTCTTCCTACTGAATTATTTGGATAACATTTTAGGCATAACATGTTAGGCATAACATTTTAGCCTCCTGAGAAAAACCTCAGAGAAACTGGGACTCTTTAAAAAAAAGTTTCAAATGGAAAATATGAACCAAACAGAATAATTTCTAACTGAGGCACATGACGTTTTTACCTTGTAATGTTTTTAACCTTGTGATGTTTGATCTATGACCCCAAGATTTCCATTTCAAGTATTTACAAGCATAATATGAAAGAGCAGTGGGTTGACATCATCAGTTTGGTGGCAGTCTCATAAAATGGGGCTCATCTGCCTATTAACAACCTCATGCTGTGAAAATTTCACTAGGGGTGTGTGTGTGTCAGGCAGGTATGGGATTCTTCATTACCGGCAAAATTTATTACTAAAGATCCTGAAACTGGAAGGTAATAAACAAAGGTAACTATTTGGCAACCTAACAAAATTCATACATTTCAAAACTCTTGGAAATTTAAGGCATCTGCTAAGGAGTCCCAGAATAACAAGTAGATCAGGAAATATATTTAGGAGTAAAGAAATAAGTTGCGTCATTGAAATATCTTGAGTTTTTTTGTTTGTTTTGCTTTTCTTTTTCTTAGAGTTTTTTTAACTTGGTCACCATGAAATTTGAGAAATATGTAAAAGAATTTATTTTGTTTTCTACTTTTTCCCGTAGAGAGCAGAGTGGGTCTGGAGTGACCTATGACATTCTGAATGAAGTCTTGTAAACTGGGCTAAAGACTGAGGCATATCTGTTTAATTTTATTATTATTATGTTTCCTTTGGGAATCAGGTAACCAGATATTGGCCTCAGGAGGATATCACAATGTGTTTTGAGCGGCAAATTAGATAAGGACTTCTTGTTTTCTGACATGACTCATCGTATTCTTATTGGAAAATTGCATAGTTTCCACTGGAACACTGAAAATGCCTTTGCTGCCCACCAGCAATTAAGACATCACACATTTCACTTAGCTGTTTGGGGCACGGGAAGCTCTAAACCAAACTGCCCTCAAAGTGACACTGCCTGGCTCTGCTTATTGCTATCCGTTGGGACAGGACTGAGCAACTCGCACGTCAGCACATGGGTATGCACGTGCGCACAGGTGCGTTCACAGGCTGGTTGGAGAATGAGGTAAGGAGAGACATATTTTCCTAGTTGTAGAAAAATGCCAGTGTGCTCAGTGGGGCTTTGAAGTGTTTTTACCTCACATGTTAAGACAAGTTGATTCAGCTTAATTAACCTTGTAAGTGCAAACACTAGGTAATGAAGATAAACAGGGAGATGACAGGAAGAAACACATTTATTGAGCACCTATTGTGGGTGCACCTCTATTACCATCATTGTTTTTAATGCTGATAACAGTAGGTGTTATATTTGCAGTGTATGGATGGGGAAAACAGTACAGGGAGAACCAGCCATGGCTGTAAAACACCTGGTGTGGTGTCTAGGCCGGAGTAAACGGTAGTTGCTATTAATATGTGTGTTGTAGGGTGTAGCATTCTGCTCTCTGACTTTTCTCAAAATATCTGCATTTGTCTCAAGTGAGTATCGGTCTCCTGTGATTGATCCCAGAAGGCCACCAGCAGAGACCAATCAGGGCCTGTCCTGTAGCTACAGAGTGCTAATACTTAGGTGCGGGCTGTTGTCTTTGGTCCTTTTTTATCTGGCCAACCTGGTGCTTCACCAGCATTCAAACTACTTCTTCACAAGGTTTCCATTTGCAGGAACAAGAAGACCCTTGAGGCCAATAACTAGTTATTTATTTTCAAATGTTTTAAAATAAAAATAATAGTGTGAGGCTTTTGCTTCTGCTTTCTTTCTGAAATGACCCTTGACAGGAACTGGAAATAGTTTTCATCAATGCAGCCATTATCTCTTGTGACCAAACGGGATGTGGGAGGTAGGGAGGAATTTCTGAGTTCTTTGTACATAGGAATAAAATGTCTGTCATTTAGTTAAAATAAATTATTGATTTTTAAATCAAATCAAAATATTAAGTCAAACAAGCAGGTACTGTACTTGACTTTTTCCTTATTTATAAGAACTGTTTTTCACTAGTTTATGAATAGAGGGGGAAATAAGGGTTATAAATCACAAAAACATGTTTTAGGCTTCATGAAAACCCATGGAGGCAATTATAAGGGAGTCTGAAAAAAAGTTTAAATTACCACATTTCCCAGGAAAATAAATGATTCCCTTTCTTGCCTCATCAAATAAGCAAGCCGACAAATGCTTTGATAACCATTCTAGAATACGTAGTATCCCTTTCCACTGGAGGTCGGCACGCAAAGCTCCAATCATCCCTTCCATAGTCCACTGATTTCTCCGCTCCCTGGGAACAAGGGCTCTGTGTCCTCAGCCGCTCTTCAGAGCTTGGGCTAGGGAAGGTCTTAAGAGCAAGGCAAATGACTAGTTTCGCTGGAAGGGAAATAGAAAAAGCTGGACAATATTAAAGTGGATAATGACAGATAGCTTTAGCAGATCAGTTGATTTCCTGCAGTGATTAAGAGATGACACGGTTTGTGGTTACTGGGTAGTTGTTTCACAACCAGCAAAATTGAAGTATCCATGGCCTGGGAGTAAAGAAAGTAAAAGAATGGGTAATGATCATATTATTTTCTCATTTTAATTTCCTCATGTGTGTGTAAAAGGGGCCACACACTAAACTGGACAAGCTCAGGGGAAACCATCGTGGCAGGCCCTACAAACTGAGAGACCCAAAGTAAACACATAAAATGGTCTGAACGTAAAAGTTCCTGAGAGCAGATCAGGGCGGGTAGTCATGTGCTAGGACTGTAGCTTCTGTTGGGGTGGCGGGTCTAGAATGAGTCACCCCAAGATGTGCCTCTGCAGAATGCAGTTAGTTTTGCACTAAAGGCAACTTTAGCAGTAGGCTCAAGAGAAACTTGTGCCTCTCCCTAACTACCTAGAAGAATTTGAATAGGGGCCTTGCCCATAGTAAGCTACTATTAGAGATAACTTCTTCTGACCTAGTCATAGAGCAGGGCAAACTTCTATTTACTAAACCTCTGTTCTTATCTTCTTGCAATGGCCCGTTGAATCGCCCAAGGATGGCCCTTTGAAGACCCCGAGGTGCATCATCTCATCCCTAGCTCAGAGTGTCTTATATACGTCAATCCCCCTTTCTGCCTCTGACCCTCTCCTGCAGGTGGGGGTCTCTGACTCTCATGTGTGCAAGGTTCTCATACATGTATATGTATTAAATTTGGTCATTTTCTTTTGCTAATCTGTCTCATGTCTATTTGATTATTAGACCAGTCAGAAGAACCTTGAGGGTAGAGGAAAGTATGTTCCTCCTTCATACTTTCAAGCTTTACCTTAAGTGAACATGTCTATTGTCTTTTTGCATCTAAGGTAACATACACCTTTGAAATGTCAGGTAATCCCCTTTCCCTGACCCCTTAGGGCACAACCACACCAGAGCAGAGACCACAGAACCCCTCATTGTTATCTTATTCTCTAAATACCATCTCTGCGTCTTGTAGAGACAGAATTTTTATTAAGTATGTCCCATTTCCACTAATGTAAAAGAAGGATGTGTCTCTCAGTTTCACTGTTAATCCAATCCCAGAGATGGCTCCCCACCACCGCTTTGCTCTCTCTCACCCCCTTAATCTATAATACCACCAAGGGATTTCACATAACCCTCCTTGTGTCTCCTCCTTTGATGCTAGCGTACAAAATAAGCTGTACAACTGCCATTCTCAGGGATATTTTCTCTGTTGAGATTTTGCTTCCCAGCCATTGTTGTCACTTTGGCTCAAATAAATTCATAAAAATTCTCTACAGGTTTGGACGTTTCTAACGTCAACACTCCAAATCTTTAGTTGGTTCTGGAACGAACTCCCAAATCCTCGGCATGAGAATCTAGGGTTTTCTTGCTCTGGCTTCTTACCTGCTCTCCAGTCCCCATGGTTGTCTTTCTCTCTTTGAACCTCGTGCTTCACATGCTATACTCATAAAAAAGTAGCAATATCACTCACTGCACTGCATCAGAAACGTGCCTCTCTGCCTTTGAATTTTGTACTTCTTTCGTCCAGAATGCCACCTCTCCCTTTATTTTCAAGGCAAAAGATAACTTTTTAAAACAAGTTACTCAGCATTGAATCTAGGTAGTGTGTACTTTCTATGTTATTTGAAAATATGCTTTATTTTTCTCGGTCATTACATTGGTAATCTGTTTTGTCATCTGTATCTGTCTCTGAATCAGTGACCTTGATTTAATTGATTTTGGGTGGGGTCTTACCAGTGGTCTATTTTAAATGCTCCCCAGTGATTCTGGTTCACAGCCAGGTTTAAGACTCACTGAGCTAGACTGAAAGTTCCCAGAAGGCAGGACCATTGACTGTCTAGTTCACCATCATATCCCATTTTCTAGCTCAGTGCCAGACACATAGTAAATGCTCAAGAAATATCCATGGGTCAAAGGTCATTGTATCCCCAATGCTTAGAACAATGTTAAGCATAATTATTGTTGAATCAATGGATAAGTCCTACAGGGACTACACTAGTCAGTAAATCACAGGCTTTACTTTTAATAAGATATATTTGTACAGGAATGAAGAAAATTGGAGAAGCACACTAAGAATTCTGATATAATCACTCATGCAATTAATGATAAAAATATTTTCAGTGGTTGCAAAGATTTCTTATGGAAGAATACCTCTCATGGTGAGCCTCTTTCTCCTTTCTGAATGCAGAAATTTTCCAAGTGGTTTGGCAAATGTTCAGTTAATTGAAGCTTTGCAAAAACTCAGTTTTTCTTTGGAAAACTGCTAAATCTTCTGAGGTCATTCCAGACTATTTGCCTTTCTCTGTTATGCACTAAGGCAGGAAATGTTTTCCTCCTTTTGAAATGAGCAATTCAAGGGGCTGGGAAAGAGTGCCTCCATGCAACATGCTATCAGCGCCCTTGATCTATTTACCAGGGTCTTTTTCTTTCTTAACGGGGACATCAAGTCCTTTTCAGGGCTAGTTGTGATTTTATACATAAGACAAAACAAACACTTCCTGGAGGACTTCAGAGGGCCACTACTTTTAGGTCTTATCTAGCATTTTTCTTAAATCAAAAGAGGAAAAAATAAGTTTAATTTGAAGAAAGACTAACATTTATCAGGTTATGCTGTAGTCCATTGGTACATTTAATTTTTTTTTAGCTTAAAAACCCTAAAATCCCTGTCCTTGATTTTCCCCATCTTGTATCACTTAATTTTTTTTTGTACTTGTGAGTGGTCATGACCCCACCCAAGGTCATCTGAGAACAATAATACCTGAGTCATTGACATTCTTAGGGTCTTGTTTAGAAGGGGGTGTTTGGAGCTGTTCTAGTTTGACCTGAGTCACCTCACATTGTGCCAGGGAAGCTGAAGAATTGGAGTCTTCCCCAAGGAACGCCATTATTGTAGTGAATGTCCAGAAGGAAACATGCAGTTAGTGCTAAGTGAACATGTGCTTTGCCTCAGATTTACTATCGGCCAGGGAGAGATCATGACCACATTTTAGTCAGGATAGTCTTAGACTAAGTGTTTTATCCAAAGTAAATTTGCTCCTGGTAGAATTTGCCAGAGAGATAACCCTGGAAAAAGGTGTGATGATTTATTTAGTGGGAAGACCATAGAATTGGAAGTCAGACTTTGGTTTAAATCCTGTCTCCACTACGTACTGTGTGAATTAGATAAGATACTTGACCTTTTTGAGGCTCAGTTTTCTCATTTATAAAATATAATAACCTACTAAGAAAAATCCAATATCCCTGATTTTGTCAGATGCACACTTTATTTAAAAATATTAGTTAACTTATGCTATGTGCTACAGAAAGAGAAACAGATAGAGTGCTCTCCTATTATCCAGGTGTTATAATTCCTATTAATATAGAGAAACGTGCAGGGGGCAAAAGCCACTTGAATAAGGTGGAGCAGAAGATTATCATGGAAAAAGTACTGAACTTGGCATTCAAAGACTGGATTCCTACTCTCAATTCTAGCTGTGTGCTATGAGGCTCGCTTAGAAATAGTATCTATCTTAATATTATTGTTTAGAAAAATCATATGGTGTAATGTTTTAAATCTACCTTGAAAATGTTAATAACATATTACCTACATTAATTATCAAGAACTGGTTGTATTTGTTCTCCTACTGACCAAAAAACAAACTATTTTAAGAGTGAAGAAAGCTACCCTGTTGGGGAAGGGATTTTTTTTAGAAGCCGGAGAGGAAGTTTAGGTACAGTACGCTGAAGGCAATTTTCGCATTGCCTCAGCTGCCCCTTAGAAGCAAGGCTAAAGTTCACGTGGGCAGTGCAGGTGTTTGCTCAGTGGGGTGATGAGGTGGGATTGGGAGGTAGACCTGCCTGGAAATAGAATAATCTTTCATAAACTTTGTATGATTGTTTGTGAGAAGGAATGGCGTGTGAAACTACAGAGGGCAATTCTGAGGATTTAAAGGAAGTACAGGTTTGTGGGAAGAGCAATAAAAAAGGTATGTATGTGTGTTTAAAAATCACAGTTCATAGTTCTTGAAGACATTCACTACTGAAACAAACTCAATTTACTGGTGTTAAAAAGTTGCTCTTACAGGTAATCATTTTCCTGACTGTCTTGAATTGTTCTGGAAATCTTCCAAAACAGATTCTTTCAGGAGTTGTATGTTTTACTAACTCATTTTAAAGCTTTTGGTCCCTACTGACTTGAGATTTACCTTTTTTTTTTCATTTATATTATCATTTGGTAGGTTTCCTCAAGTATGAGCAAAATGTTTGTATAGCTACCAGGCCTGGCCCCAGTCTCTGCACCCCACACACTGAGAAGGTGGAGCCTAAGTACACAGAATATAGGTTTAAAATTTTGCAGACTTTACATTGTTATATGAACATTAGACTGCTTATACTTATCATTGTAATTTGAAACCCACACATAAGGAGTCACTGATTTTAGTATTATCTTGGGAATAGATACAATTTGTTATTGTGCATGGATAAAACACTGAGTTTATAGTTTATAAACCATCATTTGAAGCTAGTTTATCAAATAAGCAAACAAGTTTCCCATTAGGAAGTGTAGTGAGTATAAGGATGATACAGGGAAGGGAAGGTTTGGGGATACAGGCTCTTGCTTAGGTCTGATGGCCCTTGGGGGTACCCATTGGAGGTCCCTCATATGGTATGAATATGCTGAAGGGTGGAATGGAGGAAGGTCCATCAGGAGGTAACTTTTTTATAAATCCAGGAGCATCTGCAGATGAGAAATGAGAACAAAGGACCATGGGAATTTTGAGATGGGAAAATTATTTCAGAATTGGTTTTGGAGAGTAGGGGACAGAGATAAGAACTCATTGAGATGTTAAATCCAAGATGCACCTTGAAGGAAAAGTGAGGTGTCCAAGAAGACTAACCTTGAATAGTGAACAGAATGGGCAAAGGCACTGAAGTGAGGTAGCAAGTTCAGGTTATGTAAGCGGCACGGTGAGGAGTGGTCGGACTGCAAAGATGAAGGTGACACTGGTGGTGGCTGCTGTCATACTGAGTATTTCTTTTTGACCTTAGGGGGGAAATTGAGCTTTACAACATGTCAGTTAGAAGTTCTTTTAAGTGTTATTTATACATACTACTAATATGTGACATGGAAGATCTAGAAAAGTGATAAAAATTAATAAAATAATACTTTTAATATTCTGGTTTAAAATGTTGTTCTTTGATTTTAAGACTCTTGCTTTGTGAAGTGTTATTTTCCACTTTAGTTAATTATAGTTTAGAAGTCTTTTATTGGCTCTTTTTCTATTTTATTAAAATATTAGCCATAGCTTAAAAAATAGAGTCATAAAATCAAAAGAATATAGTATTTGAACAAGGTCTTGTGAATTTTTAAGCTGCTCTTTGTCTGGTGTCACATTTATAAATGGGAAAAGAAACATTCGTCTGACAAAACTGTAGCGAGGAACCAGAAAATATTAACCCAGTTGCACCTTCAGATTCACCTTCAGCAATTCACCTCACAGAGCTGCTCCCAACCTCCCTGGAGCATCAAGGGCTCAGGGAGATATTAGTTCACTGCCAGAGCTGCCTTGATAGCTGCTCAGAGTAGAGAAACAATCAAAACTGAGGATCAACACAGCAAAAAAAGATGAGTTCATTAAAAGGACTAATAAATTTGACAAACCTCTGATGCAATTGATCAAGAAAAAGAGAGAGGTCACAAAAAATAATATTAGGAGTGAGTGGGTACTGCACACAATGAAATGAGAACAAGAAGATATTATGAGTAACCTTTTGCCAGAAAATATAAAAAATGCCTGGAAACACAGAATCAACTCGAGAAAATGCAGAAAACAGTAGTCTTTCAATAACTGGTAATTAAAATCAGTAGTTAAACAGAGGAGACTGTCAGTTCCAGCCATGACGACACAACTGGTTCGGAATTGCCCTCTCACTAAAAACAACTAAAACACGAAAGTAAACAGGTGAGACAGTGTTTCTAAGCACAGAAGAATGGGCATCATAAAACCATAGTCATTGGCCTAAAGGAAAGACATCGGGTGAGCCCTACTATTTCTCCAGTTCTTTTGCCTGGAACAAATTTTTGCCACTGCACTAGGATGGGGTGGCTAAGCAGATACACAGTCTTGCTGAATTTTGGAGGCATATAATGGAGTTTGTGGCTGGTTTTTAAGCAGCAGGAATTTTGCAAGACAGGGTGCCTGGAAAGGGGAAGCTGCACAGAGGGTAGACACCAGAAAATCTGGGTGAAGATTCACCATGGATCTTTGGCCGGGGGTTAGGTAGACTTGTGTAAGGCAAGATTCCACGGAGCCTACCAGGGATCTGCTACAGGGCTGAACATTGATGCCAGAGGTTGTGCGATGCTGAGAGATGTTGGGGTTCTGGCCCAATCACAGAGTAAATAAAAGATAAATCTATATAACACCCATCTTATATTATATTCACACACCTAGATAACAGCACACAGGCACTCATGCTCCTTTCTCCCTTCCAGTCTCTGCTCTTTTTCTCTGACTTTGTACATATCCTTTTGAAAAAACGGTAAAAATAACTTGTCTGTATGAAAGTGTGGATATTCCCCAGGTCCTGCTGGAATAATTTCTGGGATAATTTTCCATCATTTATCTTCCTACAATTATGAAATTAACATTAATTTGCAAAGCAATGGGTAAGAAATCATCACCTGATTTTTAAGTTTAAGAATCTTAAAGTAGTACTTAGACAAAGTAGAGAAAATTGGAATTAACAGACTTTACAATTATTTTGAAATTAATCTGGGTTTGGCAATTCTTGAAACTGATATGCAAATGAACTTTCATTTTTAAGAATCATGATTTCAAGAGAAAAATTGCATAGCT
>VMDR010035720.1:0-10681 GCA_007922815.1 Macrotus californicus | reverse complement strand
TTTACTCTGCTTTCTTTAAAACACGCCCAAGGTAAGACAGCAACTCTTTTGAAAATGCTAGCTAGAAGTAATTAAATTGAAGGGGGCAAGATTAAGCAATAAAATTAGTCCATTATATATAATACTGGAAAAAATGTCTTAGAGAAGAGTAAGTCTTTCCAAAAGCAAAATTCACCAAATAAAACACTGGAAAATGTAATTCAATCAAGAAATAATATTTTTTTTCAATTTGGCTTTATGTCATTGCTTTAGTAGGTAGTGTTAATGGTTTCCTAATGCCAATGTGTATTCATGAACACTTTGCAAGTTCATGATGTCATGCATTCCTCTTTGGATATATTATGTCAAATCCATCTGTCTAGGTCAGATACACATGGTTTTACAGAAACTTATCTGCAAAAGTCCTTCCACAGTCAGACAAAATGGCTTTACAAAATAAAGGGAAATAGAGAAAAGAAAGATTAGCTATTTTGAAGACATTTCCTTCTCCCAAAGTGCCTTTCCCCCCAGCTCTCTCTCCACCAGGTACCTGGTACCCCTCTATTCTTACTTTTCTTAATATCCTGCCCATTCACAAGAAAGAGACATAGCCCTGGCCTGTCAGGGAGAACTACAAAGAGAACGGTCCTGGGGAAGTAAGTAGCAGTGCTAGATGTGCATATCCCTAGGGTCCTCTCGCCAGAGTTTCCCTGAGCCCTGAACACCTGGTTCCTAACACCTCCTGACATCTCTGGGTAGCTCATTAAAGTCTGATCAAAGAGTGTTAAGTCGTTCTTATTTGATTCGTCTCAGTAAAAGCCCAAGTAATTTAATATAAAGAATGAAGACAGGAAAAGGTGCAAGGGGAGGTAATTGTTAAATCAAGAAAAATACACAAATTGTACAAGAACAGAAGCCTGGTTAGAAGTCAGAAGCTAGTTCGGATAAAGCAGCTTCCACCCCCACTACTTCTTACTCTACTTGGACCTCGCACCACCTTCAGGGATGAGATTATATTCCTTTTACAGATGGACCACTGTCTTCCACTAACACAGTTAGGGATGCAGCACAACGGGCGAATCAACTATCACTATTGCTGTCTATGCTATGGAAACTCAATAAATAAACTCGCTTCTCTAACTCAATACAGGACTCGTACCGTTTCTTCATAAAGCAAATGTGTTTCCTCAAAGACCATATTACAACTACTTTTCTTTAAAACTATTTTACATACATTTGGTTGATAAAGAATTCTATGTTGATTACTTTTCTTTTAGAATCCTCATCTATGGGTGTGACTATAAGGGGGTCATATTTTTATTTTTTAATAATAAAACTTTGCATTTCCAGTATGATCTAAACATAAAATTTTGCAAAACTACAGCTAATATTTCTGTCCTACCAGCAAAATTTTATCATTTCAATAGGTGCAAGCAAAAATAAACTGCTCTTGAGTATATAAATAATATTCTCGTAGGAACTGGCAAGTAATAACTACAGCTATTAGATGTTAGTATTTGCCACAGGAACCCATGATTTTGGAAAACTGTTCAAACAAATTATACATGAGGCTTATACATAGCACTAATACATATATTTGTATCTATCAGTATAAAGAGAAAAAATTAGGAAAAAAGCAAACTGGAAAACAACCCTGAATTATAAGCAATTACCTAGTTTTGTGCTGTAGTAAAAAAAAAAGTATACAAATTATTTGGAAGGAAGAAAGCTACTTTTAAGCACTAACTTCATAGGCAAAAGCCCTATTTTTTAAAAGCCCCATTTTTAATGATAGTAGGAGAAATCAATGTTTTTAAAGTAAAAAGTGACCTGCTTACACTAACCAGCCACACTCAGTATTACTCTCTCCCACAGGGCATGCTACAGAAGGGAATGAAATGCTGATGTTGTCTAGTTTCTCACTCGCTCTGCTCCAGCTTTCTCCTAAAGCTCGTTAGCTACAGAAGTCACCCCCAACAATCACACAAACCTAACAGCGGATCCCTTTCCTGGGATAATTTGATCTGCTCAACCACAAATTCCAGTCCACATACTTTCTTTTGTTATGGTTGTGTCTGTGTGTGTTTAGTATGCTTCTTATAAAGCTTTTAAAAACAAGCTAGTAGTTTCTCATTCAGCTCGCCACCATGTTAACAGAACCACTATGGCACATTTTTATATGTGTAAAAATTGTCTAATTCTCTACAGAGTATGTCTGTCTTAGTTCAGCTTCGGATGACAGTGAAGCACTGTTGCCATCGCTTTGCATTTCTCCTTTTCTGGCGTTTTTACTGCTTGCTGTGTACCTGTCCCCCCAAAGGGTCATTTGCTGCTCCCTCCCAGTATTCAACGTTGGGGGCAGAAAATCTTGAAACCTGCCTGACTCAAGTGCTCTCTTAGCCATTGCCTTGACACCAGAAGCCTGTTTTAATGTGCTCACGTTGGACCTTTATCATTTAACCGACCCCATAAAACACACAGGACTACAAATACACTGAACAGCCTCCTTCGAAATGCAGCTTGATTGTGATTCATGGCAAAAAGCTGTAGTAACCCTGCCAGGTCTAAGAAGCTTTAAGATAAATTGCACTGAACTTGATATACATAAAACAGCACCTTGAAAATGAATCATCTACTAATTCAGTATTTTCTAATTACAATCACTCCCTCTCGGGGCATGTAATTAATTTACTGAGCTAAAAAAAAAAAAAGTCAGGATTACTCACACAGTCTTGAAGATGCAATGTCAGCTATTTAGGACAGAAACATCCAAGGCCGTGTTAGAACTCAGTTACGACTACTTATGCGTTAAAGCAGGAACTGGCAGGCCTCTGAACTACGGCAACTATAGGACTCGTGCCTCTCGTACGCTGGGCTATAATTTATGAAACTCAGCCCTGGATCCAGCCAATCACTTAGCTCCTCATAACAAGTCTAACTGGCTCTGGAAAGCTGAAAGGGCTGCACTAGAACAACAAAAATGAGATAGTGCACACAATAATCTGCTTATCTGGAATCACTTTCCCTCAGGAGGCCAGAGAAAAATCACAGCTTCATTGTCTGCGGACAGGACAGGTGCCCTGAGAAAATGCAACTACACCTGGAGCAAGACCTTTTCTGGCTTGGCAATCCCAATCAAGCCGGCACTAAAGGACCGAGCTACCCCTGGAAACCGAAAGGCAGTGACAGCAGCAAAAACCTCAGGTAATTTTCTTCTTTTCATTTTTAGTAGGAATCATGCTGAGTCGAATTATATGCATTAAATCGCTGGGGCAACTAGGTATGCTTCAATTTTATTTTATCATTTTCCACTCCAATCTTTTGTAGGATCATTTGTTATTAAGCATGAGTAGAAGAAGGTTTAACATACTTGAAATGAACTTGAAACCAACGTGATCATTTGCAGAGGAAAAGAGATCGTTTTCCAGAACAGTTTTAGAGCTACCTTTTCAGATGGGCACCCTTCTCGCCCACCCACAGAAACAGGAATAAAGGGGCTGAAGCAAGGAAGAGAAAAAAGGCTTTTCATGAGAACAAATAAATGTTTTTCATACCTTAAAGGAAATAGCTATGCTCAGAAAATAAACTGGGAAGATAGGTTATTGTCCAGCTCCTCCGGCCCTTGGAACCTAACCCATATCAGAATGTACCAAAATGTACCACGTGGGATTGTTGGGGGGAGAGATTGACATAAGGAGTTGACAGAGCCCCCATGACCCCGGTTTTTTTGTTTGGTTTGGTTTTTTTGGCAATATTTTTAATATTTCCCATTACATTTTAAAGTATTACTTATACCAACCACTGTTATACCATACTTCCAAATTTGTAGTTATTAAAGTCTCTATGGAAAACATTTATAAGTCAAAAGAGGTGACAAAAACAGAAAAGGAAAAACAACAAAATGGAATTGACGTACCCATAACCCCAACACCACACCCTCAGCTCCTTGACGCACTTTACCCAATAACAAACCTTTTCAAATCCTCAGCAAATAGGGTGTTTCTTCAACAAATTTTATAGCAAGTATAACACTAGCAGCAAAAAAAATATTTGTAATAAACTTTTAAATAACTAAATCAATCATTATACTTTCAAAGTGACAACAGAACCTTCACAATATTCATGTCAGTTTTATATGCTCCCAAAGGAAGAAGCTGAGAAGGGAAACTTGCTTTGGTTAGTGATGAAATACAAACAATGGTAACAGAAGAGACTTCTATGCACTTTTTGTTTGCTGCAGATAATTGACTGAATTCAACTTGAGATTTGACACCACAAAGAAAAACATAGCAGTACACAAGGAACAGAAAAAGTAATCCATCAGCAATTCCCCCAAGATTTGTCCTTTGAATTGTCCAATTTGTGAGTAGTCAGGAGAGAATATTTCTGCTCTGTTTAAATACTTTTTTATTTAATTAAGCCTTTGTTTATTTGACAGTGCTGTTGCCTACGGTGACTATGTGAGAACGGAAACTTCTGAGGAAGCCAGGGTGTTAAAATTGTCATTCCCTTTACTCAAAGATAGCATGGATTATCCAGTCTGAAATGGAAATCCAACTCTTAAGGTAATATTGTCATTGGATTCTCAATACACAGAACTCCTTGTTTTTCATTCCCTTAATAAAATTCCATTAAAATCCCCTTGAACTCCCATGTTTGAATCTCCATTTGTCAGCAGACAAGGCTGAGAATACTTTAAGGCATTTAAGTCATTTCACATGTACTGTTGTCCAGAAATTTCCTGTTGGAAGACTGCAACTCCCAAACAACTATGAAGACAACCACCCAAGACAATGGCCAGCAACCATCCAGCAAGTCTTTGACTCAGAAGCTCTCACGACTTCTGTACAGTTTCTGTGTTAACGTGCAGCTAAGCAGCACACTGACCTCTGGCTCCTGCATCCTGACAAACTCTAAATATCCTATTGGATTCAATTTTAAGCTGTTCATCTCAAAACACATTCATGATAAAAAGCTTTGTAAACAATTAGCACTGCCTTCCCCTCCTATAATCATAATAATCATGATAGCCTGAGACATGCTACTGTTACTTGGCAATTTGAGGGGCATTTAGTTGTTTCTTACCTGAAACTGTCACATTGCAGGAAAAAACCTCACATTGAAACATAGCAAATGATGTATGACCTCTCTGAGTGGATTATCCTGCTTAGATTTGTTTTCAATGCCCCATTGAAAACAATGCAAGAGAGTAAGATACTAAGTAGATATAAGCACACTATAATATCTCACCTAAAATCATTAGAGCAATACATGATTCTGCTTATAGTAGGCATCACTGTCAATTCAGCAGGGCTTATATTAGTAGATTCTAGCTAGAGAGACTGCTGCCTATCACCATCAATTAATATTTGTTGGTTATCACATCAGGCATCAGGCACTGTCTAAGAAGCTCTTGGTAGACAATGAGCACCCAAACAGCTGAATTCAGTTCTTACTCAATTCCCCGGACAAATATTAAGATTATCCCGATAAAAGAAAAGTAGCTCAGGAATGCAAACCTTTTGCTGAACCAAGAACTATCAGCAAATCTCAAGTATCAGAACAGCTATGGTTGACTGAAAAGTGTCTAGAAACCTGGCCCAAGAATGATTTGCAGGCCCATAAGCTAATTTGTCTGGCCCTGCAGTTTCTGTAGCCGAAAGAGTCACTCCTGAGAAAAGTATAAGAAACATTCCAACCTACCTTGTTAGCGTGTCAGAGATCGGCAGAGTATTAACTCCATCCCAGGTGACAGGGATAAATAGCCCATTATTTCCACCATGCTGGACTCTGCCTAAAGAAACCCTGGACCAGTTTGCTGGTGGGAGCTGCTGACAGCTCTGATGCTGACCCTCGGAGCCAGCATTGTATGGTTTAAACCGAAAGAGAAATAGTTGCTTAGAAAAATGTCAGTGAGAAGGCCTGCCTCACTTTAACAAAGCAAAAAAAAAAATTTTTTTTCCCATTTAAGTAAAAAGGCATAGGTACTAGAGATGTGAGTCTGTGGTGATTGTAGGTATTATGCTTGTGTTGGTTCAGACACATTTATCTGGGCACAGAGACCTCAAATTCAAATTTGTTCTCAGCACACGGAAGGAATTTTTGTTGGTTTTTGTTGTTTTCTAATTCAGTCTCTCCTTAGAACATGAATTCATAAAAGCATACTAATAATGCATTTGACAAGGTTCTAAGACATATTATACTGAAAATTCACATGAACCAGCAACATTTTGCACTCATATATAGTAAAAATAATGAGACCTAAATGGAAGGATCAGTTTTTCTATGACCTTATCCTTTGTCAAAGTTTCTCAAAAGCCATACAACATACACATAATAGCATGTACAAAAAAAAAAAAAAAAACCTGGCAATTACTTATATTTGGTAAGAAAAAATAGGGGGGTGCATTCCTAATATGTGAGGCTACAACCACTCCTCTGCCTCAAGCAGTGTGTAAGCATGATAACAAGGAGTTAGAGCATAAACTCTAAATCATACTGCCTGGGTTCGAATCCCAGCTCTGATCCTTAACTGTGGCCTTTGAGCAAGTTACTTAAGAGCTCTGTGCCTGTTTCCTCATATGTAAAATAGTGCCACACACAGGAACGACCTCCTGGTGTGAAGATTAAATGGGCAGTGTATGCTTAGAACTGAGCCTATAATATGGTAACTATTCATTTTTGACAAAATTATCATTATTATTATTAAGCTCATTTCAATAAATATATGCAATATCCAAAATGGAGATGAATTACTGAGCAGCCAGATATGGTGAAATATATCTATTAGCATCACAAATCACATTTCAGGTAATATTTATAAGTAAGATTTTGCCTTAAGGCCTATGAGATATCAGCCCAAGGAGGTGTGTCAGCCACTGTTAATTGTCAGTCTTCTGCCTGGTTATCACTTGACACTTTCAACCCTGCCCTGCATGTAGCGGATCATGCAAAGACTCTAACCTAGGACTGACACAGTAGTAGACCAGATCCGGGTGGTAGCATGCATAGTTCAGGCAAGTTCAAAGATTCCTGCATAAAAGCAAAAAAGTAATAATAATAATAATGGAAGCCATTAATCTTCAGTCATGGTACCCTAAACCAAAAAAGATTCAAGGAGAAAAAAAAGAGTTACCTATCATGAACAGCTGTGCTCATTATCCAAATTCATGAACCATGTCTAGAATTCATGCTGACTTCTCAGCTTAAACATGAGAGAATACTGAAACTAATTATCTCCTTTCCTCCCTGTGATGGGGATTTCTCAAAGCAAGAGAATATTAACTGAGGCTTCGGCTTTCTGAGAAAGCGCAGAGAAAAACAGCTTGGTGAGGCAACAGCCGCCCTAGGGAAGGCCTACGGACTTCCACATGCATTCATTCAGTCATTCACTCATGAATGGCCTTGCCCCTATCTTCCACGCAAGGTCCCACTAGCCACACCTAACCATTTACAGTTCCTGAGGGAGGCCATGTTCTCGCATGCCACATTACTATAGATGCACCCCTCCATCTGCACATTCTTCCCTGGCGCCCACCATTAAAACCAAGGAAAATTCTTCACGGTGAATCCCTTCTTACCCTCCACTCTCCATGGAAGGTGGTTATTCACTGTTGGGTAAATTATTGAATCAGTAACACCACATGAATTAGCACTAAAAGACAAGTAACCAGTTGGAAAATGCAGGAATGTTTTCAGTTTAGCAAAAAATGCTTCAAAAAGGACATTTCGGGCACTTTCTGCAAGATCCCAAATGAAATCAAGTATTAAGGTTTAATAATCTCTTAGGCAGACTCTTTCCTAGCTAGAGAATCATCTGTGGCCCTTCTCAACAAGTGGATAAAGAAATGTAGGGAAGCCCACCATGGTTGCTAGAAATTATTGCATATGTGGAAGCTTCACAGAGCGGGGAGGGGCCTGGCAAGGAGCTGAACCAGCTAAACTGTCTCAGTGCTCTGATTATACTGTTCCTGGGAGAGGAATGAAAAGGCACGAGGTCTCAGATTTGGGAGTAGAAAAGTATCTTCCCTTTCCCCCTGTGCTGGTTCAGCCACAGGGTTGGACATGAGGTCTCCCTCCAGGGCCCATTTGTGCCAGTGAAGGCCTACAGCACCACTGGCTTGGTGCTGGACATTCACCAAAGAGGAGGACGGATGGGCTACAGAATTTTAGAAAATGGTGTGCTGGAGGGTTACCCTCAGAACTGTGACACCAGTCCAGTTTGTCTTTAGCCCCTCCCCCACTTCACCCCTGCCTGCCTCCCCTCCAAAAATAGTTTCCCTATGCTCCCCAGCTTCTTCCACCAAAGTGGCCCACAGAGGGGCCTGTCCTCCGTCACATGAATCTTTTGTGTGCCAACCCCCAAACAGCCTGGTTGAACCAGTCTGTGCCAATATGATTAAATGTTCCTGTTATCTTCCAAGTGGCACCTCATTTTAACAAGGACTATCTAAAAATAGAGCAGAACCAAGTAAACAAAGACGTGGAAAAATTGAGGCCCCCTGAAAACAACAAAGACATGCAGCACACAGGCAGGGCTTTCCGGGCCCTGGGAATCACACCAGCCCATCAGCTGCCTTCTCCTATCAGGAGAGGGCCAGCCCTGCATGCACAGCCCGGACCAAGAAGAATGCTGAGTGTTCACTCCTCCTGGCAAAGCTGCCACATATAGGTGGGCAGGGCACAACCAACCACTCACACCAGCCCTCACTCCACACTCCCCGAAGTCTCCCCCTTCTATAACCAGAGCACAGACTACATCAATCACGAAAAGATTTCTCACTTATTTAACCCTAGGAAAATATTTGGTGCCTCAGAAGCAATTTGGCCATGGAGACACATTTGTAATCACCAGCAACTAAGAGAGGCAAACGTTGCTGCTCCATGTCTCAGAGTTCATAGGATTTTTTTTTATTGACCTAAGAATTTAAGTACAAATCAAATGAGTGGAAGGCAGCAGACTGCAGTTGAGTCCTATAAGCAACATGAAATAATGCAGCGACTCTTGAACTGCATGTGCACCAGGGTTACTAAAGCTGCTTGTCAAAATGGTAGGTCCCTGTCTCCTACCACAGGATGCTGATCCTGTAGGTTTGGAATGGAGCCTAGGAATCTACATTTTTCATCAGCACCTCTGCTGCTTGTAAAGCCCGTTTTGCATGGAACACTCCTTGAGAAACATCGAGATAGTGCACGCGAACCACTTAACGCAATGCCTGGCATGTTAAAAGTGTTCAATACTTACTAGCTATAATTATTAAGAATCACTATCCATCCCAAGTTCCTATACTCTACTTAGACTTGACCCTTTGCTAAGTGCAAATTGCACATGGGTATGGCAGTGTGGTAGAAAGCCAGGCACTTGTTTAGTGCAAGGAAAGCAAAATGAAAAGAGGAATACAGGACAAAGACAGCCTCACTTGTGTCCTTCTAAGGACCCATGAGCCTTCAATGAAAATTCTTGAGCTCATAGTACCACTCCCATTCCACAGTATCAACTACTTTGAAAAAATAATGCAGGAATATTTGAAATAACTCTATATAGACCAGAAATTTTCCAAGTAAAAACACTCAGAATATTAACATTTTCATTTTTCTGCCACAGACACCCAAGTAACATAAGGTTATTTGTCTTGTGGGCAAAGCAGGCCTCCAGTAATGAGGGAGTTTTTTAAATGGCAGAGTCCACCAACATCAGTACAA
Source organism: Macrotus californicus (assembly GCA_007922815.1). Taxonomy (NCBI): domain Eukaryota; kingdom Metazoa; phylum Chordata; class Mammalia; order Chiroptera; family Phyllostomidae; genus Macrotus; species Macrotus californicus. Next base: position 1,000 of record VMDR010035720.1, on the reverse strand, counting down.
TATAGACGTAAATCCCAGACCTGGTTGGCTGCTCTGCTCCTGTGAGTCTTGGCTCTTTTTCTCTGCTGATGATGTGGTGGCTCCACAGGTGGCTGGACCTAACAGTGTCCACTTACCACTTGGGATCATTCCTCATAATAAATAGGATGGCCCTTCGGGAAATCTTCTGTTTAATTTCCATGCTCCTGAGTATAGGACAAAGCTCTGTTGTTTAAGAGCATAAGTAACAAAAGCTTTGTTCTTTCAAACCAAGAGGAAAACTGTCGATCTCTCCAAAATCACTTGGTCTTTAAATGTGTAAGGATGACAAGAATGAAATATTATTTTAGGCTGCCCAACAGCATCAGTCACTCAATCTCCTCTCCTGGCTTCAGAAAACAATGACTCAATATGGCCTTTTTCTGACAGGCTGCAGGCTTAGGAAAATACTTTCCTGCATTTAAATCAATGGAAGCCATTCAAAGCCCACTTAGCTTTCTCTCTTTGAAGCTGCGGCATAGGAACACAGCTGTTTGTGTTCATATAATGAAAGGAAAGTAGAAACTGTGAATGATAAAAAAAAAAAATCAAAGTATTTTCTTACTCCATCCCAGGTGCTTGACATTTGTTTTATTGCTTGATTCCCTCAGTGACCTCTAAAAGGTTGACTTTATTACCCCCATTTTTACCGAGTAAGAGAAGTTAAGTAAGTTTCCCTAAGGACACAGAGTTGATGAGTGGCAGAGCTGCAAGTTAAATAACAAAGTAAAAGTAGCCTCAAATCCTACATGTTAAGATTTAAATTAAAAAAAACTCCCATATTTCCATTGACATAATTTGATATAACTGTGATGATTTTGTTTTGTAATCTGCTTTGTATCACTAAATATTTCTCCACACCACATATATGTAAAACTCTGTATCATCATTTGTATTGGCAACACAGGATTTCTTTTTTTTTAAATATATTTTATTGATTATACTATTACAGTTGGCCCATCTCCTCCCCCCACCCCCCTCC
>VMDR010035719.1:0-10681 GCA_007922815.1 Macrotus californicus | reverse complement strand
AAAGCTGTAGAGTAGCCTACCTACAGACACACTATTTAACTCATTCCTTACTAATGGACATTTATGCTTCTTCCAGTTTTTTGGTGTTGCACAGCACCTTAAAAATCATCTTTGTGTATATATACAAATAGATCTGTGGTACAAATTCTTGGGGGTGGGAACTGCTGAGTCAAAAGATACACGGATTCTGGAAGCTGATGTGTATTGCCATGTGCTTACTGAAACGGTTGCAATAAGAGGCTAGGAGAATGCTTATTTCCCTTCACATTTGCCAACACTGGTACCATCAAACATTTAAAATAGCTCTTACAATCTTGCAGATAAAAATGCCATCTCTCTTAGTCTGCTTGGGCTGCCATAACAAAATCACAAACTGAGTGGCTTATACAACAGAAATTTATCTCTCACAGCTCTGGAGGCTGGAAGTCCTAAATTAGGGTTGCCAGCATGATTGTATTCTGGTGAGGGCTCTTTTCCTGGCTTGCAGACAGCTGCCTTCTCCCTGTGTCCTCACATGGATGAGGACTTTGGTTGTCTCTTCTTCTAAGGGCCTTCCTCTTATGACCTCATCTAAACCAAATCACCTCCAAAAGGCCCCATCTCCAAATACCATCGCACTGGGGCTTCCATATTTGAATTTGGGGGATACATAAGCATTCAGTCCATAACAGGATCTCCTTGTTTTCGTTTGTTTTTATTTATGAATCTTTCATGTGTCTTTTCTTTGCCTTTTGTATTTATTTTTCCATGGACTGCTTAGTTAGCTTCCTTATCTGTTTTCCTGCCCTATTGATTAAAAAGAACTTTTGAATTTTGGAAAACTTAGCCCTTTGTTGTATATATTCCAAATATTTTTCTCAATTAGTTGTCTTCTGATTGAGTTTATATGGCTTTTTGTGCATAAATTCTAAGTTTTTACATAATCAGGTTTATTCATTTTTTTCTTTGATTTCCTGTCTTCAACAAACTCAGGGATAGGTTTTCTCTTTAATCTTGAGGCATGAACTGTTACTTAAACACATCATAAAAGTAATTCTGTTCAGGATGGCTTAACCAATGTTTTTCTTAACCTACAACACCAAGAACTTTGGTCATTGAATGAAATGGTGGTGAAGACTTGAACATTTGCTATTTCCAAACCTTCAGCGTTTTCCCTTACAAACCGCTCTTCTTGTGCTGCGTCAGACACTTGGTAATTATCGTGACATGTCCGTTCCTCCAAGTCAAAAGTTCGCAAATTTTTTCCTCATGGCAGCTACCTTTGACTTTTTTCTGAAGTCCTCAGAGAAGGCAGGGAAACAAGTGCGCGCGCGCGTGTGGGTGTGTGTGTGTGTGTGTGTGTGTGAGAGAGAGAGAGAGAGAGAGATAGAGACAGAGAAAGATAGACAGAGATAGACAGGAGTGGGATGGGTTGTTTATGGAGATCCAATGACTACTCCCTTCTCCACCTAGAGTTCCTGAAAATCATGGCAGATGGAACAATTGCGCAGGTCAGGGAAAGACGGGGAAGAAACACAAGGAAACTGATAGGTGTGGCTGATCTGGAGACTGATCCAGTAAGGCCAGGAATTCTATTAGTTGTAAATATCACAGTCTTTAAAAAACAAATATTCCTGAAGGATTCTTAATATGGCATGTCCCATTCTGGAAATTGCAGGCAGCTACTATCTAGCATCACATAGTACATCATCATGGTCTCTTCTGCAAATTTCAGATAACAAAAAGAATTGGCTTTAAAAAAAAAAAAACAACCTCTTAACATCTCCATCAGTTTGTAATCAGTGGATACAGTAAGTTCAGGGGGTTGATGACTGTTTGCAGAGTACGTTATTTTATATATTTTGTGGGAGAGGTTGAGAGGATTCTGTTTTTAAAAGCTGCCCTAATAAATGATTTACCAGGGCAGCCAGAGATCAAAGAAATTGCTCAGAAATTGCATCTCAGGGCACCTAAAATTGGAAGTTTATGGAAGTCCCCAGAACCCCAAACCTTTTATGACTTTTATATTAGCTCACCACTAAATTTTCAAAGCAGTGTGAGTGCTGTGGGTTTTAATAAATGCTGCACGCTCAACCCCTCCTCCCTTTAATAAATGTAAGGGTGATGCGGCTGAGGGACATTTTGAAAATATGACAAATGTCATGGAAGATATACCTTGGAGCAAGGCTCAGGCTGGATGGTGAAAATTTGAAATTCTGATGAGAAAAAAAAAAATTGACCCAAAACAAATCCTATATAGCTTGTAACAAAATGATAGGCATTTTTCCTGGGACATCTTCCTACCTAGAGTCTTCATGTTCAAGAGCATTGCGAAGGCTAAATAGCGCCAGAGATTGGAAACAAAATTTAGCGATGTCAGGCAGGCTGGGCACTGATTACTCCTGCTCACTATTTGAACTAGGAAAGCAGATAAAGAAGTTGCTCAGCATCCTCAGAACTTTAGAGAGCAAGAATAGCCAGGATGCTCACATGGCCGCCTCTGACTCTCCACTGCGCAGACTCCAAGACCTGACAAGGGCCCTGGATCACGTGTTCCACTTGACTCCAGGGCTACTGTGCTCGAAAGGGCACGGAGGTCCCCGACAGCATGTTTGCCACTCGTACTCACTCAGTATCATTTTTTCCCTTGTCTGTTGTCTCACTGCCCCTACCATGCTTACAGCAGGCCAGAAAGGCGGGAGGGAGGGGGACAACTGACACTCCAGGAACCCTTTATTGAGTTTAACAGCAGGTCTGGGTAGATGGGGGGCGCCTAAAGGTGGAACCTCTAGGCTCTCCTGGAAGATATATCTGGCTTCAGGCTTCAAGTCGTCTGGCTCATTAGCAACATTTGTGAGCAAGCTTGGGAGCAAAGCATTATGGGAAATTTCTGCAGTGAATCTATACAAGATGAGGTCAGGGGAGCTGAGATTGAATGTTGCTTCTGCCACCAAAAATCTAGAAACATCTAGCCTCTCAGATTCCCTTTTATCACAGAGGTGAAATGGAAGAAGCATTTTCTGTCATTCTTGTTTCTAACAGCCCAATGAAAACAAGTTTATGAAAGCACATTCAAAGCTCTAAGGCACTAAAATAACATCTGTTTGTGCTTTTGTTGTTGGTGGTTTGTTTTCCAGATGGAAATCTCTGCCCATAACAATCTTCCACAGTAGAGGGACACTGATACACACATGACTCTTCTTTATGACCTCATCACCTGTATGCCTCTTTAGACAGCTCACCAGTGAATTCCTTCTTTCTCCTTTTCCCTGTACCTACTTGAGTGCTTCCCCCGAGGACTTGTCTTTGTACTGAACTATAGTCCTCCTTCTCAAGGTGTCAAAAGGGACCTTGAGGGAGATCATTTTTGGCAACACTACTCAGACTGCTACTCAGAGAATTACTGAACTTGGAGCTCTGTGTCACAGACTGGATTTTTGAGTCTCAAAATGTATTTTGTCTTCTATAATCACAGAGCTTTTAGCAGAGCACATGGCTTCTGAATGAAAGACCACATTTCCCAGACTCCTGTAACTGTGGTCATGTGACTGAGCTCCGGTCAATGGGAGGTGAGAAGAGACGTGTGAAAACTCTGGGACATTTGCATAAAAAACAAGGAACACAAACTCCTGTTTCCTCTTCCCCTTCCTGCTGGTTGGAATGTCGATGTGATGGCAGTTGTTGGAACAGTCATCTCAGATGACACAATGGAAACTATGTGCTGAGGATGGCAAAAAAAACATCAGAAGCAGCCAGGGGCCCTCACCCTGCTAAGCCCTCCTACCTTTGATACAAGACAGAGAAATGAATTTATGTCTGACTTAAGTTACTATATTTGTGGGTCTCTTGTGATGGTAGCCTGCCTGACATATATTGTAACAGAGGTTATAAGAGGGATACTTCGAGGTCTGCAGCTTCATACTTTTGGAGCTTGGGAAATTCCATGTCTGCTCTAGATCTTGCTCTAACATAGAAGAAACTCAGATACTCTCCTATGACTATCTCCTATGTCAGTGTTCACTACGATTATTATTGTTGTTGTTGTTGTTCTTGCCATGAGCATTGCTTTACATGAGCTGGAGGACATGAGCACAAGCAACAGTAACAACAAAAAATAAAGAAGCTGGACTTCATCAAAATTAAAAACTCGTATGCCCAAAGGACATTATAAAAAAAAATGAAAAAACAACACACAAATAGGAAGAAAATATTTGTAAATCATGTCTGGTAAGAGTCTAATATCCAGAGCATATAAAGGATTCTTAAAACCCCACAACAAAAAGATAAACAACCCAATTAAAAAGTGGGCAAAGAACTTTTTTTCTCTAAAGATGATATATCAATGGCCACAAGCACAGGAAAACATGTTCACCTTCATTGGCCATTGGGGAAATGCAAACCAGCACTAGAGTGGGATGCCACTTCACACCCACCAGAATGGCTGTAACTTTATAAAAAAGGAAAATAGCAAGTATTGGCTAGGATGTGGAGAAAATGGAATTCTTGGACACTAATGGTGGCAATGAAAATGATTCAGCTGCTGTGGAAAACAGTTTGGTGGTTCCTTAAAGAGTTGAACAGAATTACTATATGACCCAGCAATCCCACTCCTAGGCATATCCCCCCAAGGGAAGTGAAAACAGGTACTCAAACAAATGCACGTACATACATGTTCATAGCAGCACCATCCACAATAGCCAAAAGTTAGAAAAAAAATCCAAATGTCCATCAAGGAATGAATGGATAAACACATGGTGGCAGACACTTGCAATAAAATATTCAGCCGCAATAAAGAATAAAGTACTGACACATGCTATAACCTGGGAAAACCTCAAAAACATTATGCTAAACGAAAGGCGTCAGACACAGAAATGTCACATACTGTATGAATCCATTTACAGGAAATATCTAGAGTGGGTAAAAAGTCATAGACACAAAAAGCAGATTGGTGGCTGCCAAGGGCTAGGGAGAGGGGACAAAAGGGAGTAACTTCTTACTCGGTTTGCCTTTAGGGAAGACGCAATTGTTTTGGAACTAGATAGACATGGTGGCCGCAAAACATTTTTGATGTACTAAATGCCATTGACTAGTTCACTTTCAAATGAAAATGGTGAATTTTATGTTATATGAAGCTCACCTTAGTTTTCAAAAACTCACTATGGGGCCCCAAAGCAATAGTAGGGTTGTTTGTTTACAGAAAGATGCCTGGCAGTGCAGGGGTCTGCTTGAAACGAGCACCGAACCATCTGAGCGACTGGACCACTAGTGAGTACCTCTCCTCCCCCAGAGGCAAATGTTCCTGCTCCTGCTCCTCCTCCCAGCCATTCATTAGGCTCCAACCTGCTACTTGTCAGGTAGCATTAGTTGTGCAAGTATCCAGGGGACTGGAGCGCCCATGCTCTTCCTGATTCCTTATTTATTATGTTAATTAGAACATGACCACAGCACTGAGGCAGAAGCTCTAAGACGGCTATTTGGGCTGTAGTCAGTGGCAGGTGGTCTGCAAAGGGTGCTGGAGAGGGATTCCCGCCAACATGTCTGGTTTCAAACCCAACCAGGTCACACACTTGCTCTGTATTCTTGAGAAAGTCAGTTATTCCGAGACTGAGTTTTCCCATTTTAAAAATGGGATTACATAACATTTTCCTTAAATTAATTTCAATATCCAGAAACTGATTGCTTCTCAGTTTCTGACTGTCATCTTTTCCTGAATAAATACAGTGATCTCATCACTGCTCTCCCTCCTTCTGCCTTCGCCTTCTCCCCAACCTATTGTTACACTGCCATAAGACTTAAAAATCTTTTATTTTGAAAGATTTTTTAAAATTTTATTTACTGATTTTAGAGAGAGAAGAAGGGAGAGAGAGAGAGAGAAAGACATCGATTTTGTTGTTCCACCTATTTACGCATTCATTGGTTGATTCTTGTAAGTGCCCTGACTGGGAATCAAACCTGCAACCTTGGCGCATCGGGATGATGCTTTAACAAACTGATCTACCCAGCCAGGGCAAGACTGGTCCTTTTAAACAGAAGTCAGACTATGTCACTCCTCTGCTCAAAACCCTTCAGAGCTCTCATCTCAGTCAGGGTAAAATCCAAGTCCTTATACTGGCTTTCAAGGCCCTACATGATGGCATTCTTGCTCTGATCTCATTTTCTTACCACCAGCCCCCTTGCTCACTTTACACCCAATGGTCTTTTTTTTTTTTTGGTCCCTGCCTCAGGGCCTTTGCACTTGTTGTTCTCTCTCCAGGGAGTGTGGCTCCTGTCCTTAGCTCCTCCAGTTCTCTGCTCCAATGTCATCTTACCAGTAAGGTCATCCCACCCTAGCACTCCCTATTCCCTTTCCCTGCTTAGTGTTTGTTTATATTACAATACACTTAGCATGGTTCAACATTTAACTCAACAGACATATTTTGTTTGTTAATTTGTTTTTTCCTCTCCTCCTAAAATGTAAGTTCACTGCTGTGCTCACTGCTGTGTACAGAGTGCCTAGAACAGTGGCCGGGGCAGAGCTGCAGTTCTACCAGTACTCACTGGGTGAAGGAATGAGTGCTTTTGGAGATCAAAGAAGACAATGAATGTGAAAGCACTGTGCAGATACACAGTATTTTATTATTGATATCAAAATGAAATGTACCTCAACAGGCCTGCACCAGTGAGATTTATGGCATTTAGAGAAAACAGAGAACAAAAATTTACATTTTTACTATTCAGAAAACCTCGACGAACCCCAAAGGATATTTTAGGATCTGGCAGAGCCTCTGTTTTTAGATCCTCATCATTAGTAATCTTCCTAAGACTCATTTCATCAACCTCAGCACAACAGACTTCAGATGAACAGATTCCTGATACGTGTGAGTTGAAGGAGCCTGGGTATTTCATAGCCTGGGTGGGATTTTACAGATGTATCAAATTGGCTTTGTATTTGCAGCTGCAAAAATTAAATTAGGAATGAAAGTAATTTGGTTCAATGAAAATAAAAAACTAAACTCAAAGTAGAAGGGGGAAAAAGGTCAACTCCTACCGAGGTCACGACTGCCAGAAAGGCTCCTTCTTTATAAAGTCTTATAAATAGAAGGTAATTTCTAAAATGTCAAGGGTTTCTCGGCTCAATTAAAATTATTTGTAGCACCAGTGGTTGAGACCGGGGAGTACTTTAAGCCACGGAAATGCAGTAACAAGAATAATAAGCAACTAGGTTATCGTTGTTCAGGACAAGTCTTATTCAAATGTTGAAGAACTGCAATCATGTTGGATGCCCAGAAAGGACAAGTTGTAAAGGGGAGAGGAGGTGTTTTCCATCAGATTTCTTTCCTCTTGCTTCCACTTAGAAATGGGAAACAGCCAAGAGCCATTTTGCAATCGAAACAACTTCATTCCCATGTCCACGTGGAGGAAAGAGCCATAACTCAGCTAGTACGCCTTCAGGACAGGTTGGGGAATGGCTCTGATGCAGCAGCCCTGAGCTAAGAGCATATAACTTCTTTCTAAATGTGTTTTGGACTCCGTGGCTGTCATCCACTAAAGGATGAATTTTGCAAATATTATGAACTTATCCATTTGGGAAGCAAAAACAAATATCAGCTGGACCCAGCTTTTGTCATAGATAAATAGCTCTTTACATAGCAAGCCCAGGAGCGTTCAGAGCGACCTTGCAAAGTCCAATGAAGTGTCAGTTCAAGCCAGAGGCATTATCATTTATTGTCAACATGAACTGTCGCCACTCACGGCCATAATCGGAAAAATTACTGATGATGGATACTGACGGCAATGATGATTACTTTTGCAATAAATGTAATTAAAATAATGAAGTGCTGTGGCATGTGACTTAGTTGTGGCACGGTCACCAGGCAGCATGGCGTTCATATTTCAAACCTGATGTAACCAGGGAGCCCCGGAGGTATTGTGTGATTCCCGTGGTCCCTTCCCTTGTCTGCGAGACCCACAGTTCCCATCCCTCTTGCACACATAATTGTCAGAATAAGTGCAATGACAAGAGGTCTGTTGGTTACTCATTTCAGCTCCAAATATAGCCCTGCAGATGGTTGGACCTGTCTCCTCCGGGTTGGCCTTCCTGTGGAGCTGCTTACCAAACTCTGTGGGGATGACAGGCTAAGCGATGAGTGTTCCCTACCACTGCCAACCTACCCAATCAAAGGTAAGGGAAGCCTGCAGAGAGAAAGGCTCCGGTCTCCTGCAATACCAGCTCAGAAAGCTGACCCTTGGCTAGCCTAGACTATCGGTGCATTTTTCTTCCCAGAGCTCCTAACAGTTTTCTTTTCCTCATTTCCTTGAGCACCCAGGATGTGGGGGAGACAGGAGGAGAAAGGATGAAAACCTTGGAGGGACTTCTGAACCACCCAGAAGGCCAGCCAGGCCCCATCTTGCATCCATAGCACATAATTGGTGAGGGCCTTAAAAACACAAACAGCTCTCATCCACAGTGGGAAGATCAAAGGGACATTTACCCATTCGCTTGACTTAGAAAAAAATAAAACACCCAGCACAAATTGTGGGCTTTTAACTATCTTGTGGGACCAAAAGCCTAATCAGAGTGCAAAGGACTATAAACATGTAGGAAGGGAAGCAGACAGTCATTAAAATCTGATTATGAGCCCAGCAGCGCTGATAGGGCCTGATGGCCACCTCCCTGCAGAGGGACCCAGGTGGGAGAGGGGAGAGTGAACAAAATCAGCCTGGAACATCTTTCCTTCACATGCAAAAGAATTTGAAACCAACCAGGTTAGTACAACTTGCCTCCTTTCAAAGGAAAAATTGGCCTCAGTAGTTCATGGAATTTTTTTCCTTCTGCTCACTGAGGAAATGTTCATTGTATACCAATCACAGGAAAATACAGCCTCTCACAAAGGGAATCATAGCAACTTTCTCTGGCTCCTGGGAACTGAGATTTGTTTCATTCATTCAACAAATGTTTATTGAGCATCTGCTGCATGCCAGACTCTGCTGTGGGTGCTGAGGACACAGCACTATCAAGACAGACGTGTAAGCTGATAGAGCTTACATTCCAGTAGAGAGACATCATAATAAACAAAATATGACTGTGTTGGAGGGGCAACTATCATAGAGAGGAGGATAGGAAGAATGGTAGGGGGTGGGTTTCAGTTTTAGCTAGGACAGTCAGAAAAGACCACACCAAGAAGGGGATACTTGCATGGGCATCTGAAGAACTGCTTCTTAGAAGGACTAGAATTGGAATCAGGAAGAAATATCAGGACAAGATACTTAAAAAAGGGACAGGAGTAGCATTTATGGAATGACACCCTCTGATAGGCACAATGTTGGCCATGCTACCTATGTCTTCTCTTTTATAGCGCCTTCTGTTAGCACTCATCTAATTGCAACATGTTAGATGATCAAGGTCAAATGCACTTGGCCAGTGCCTCAGGGTGTCTGTCACGCCACCTCTGAAATCTTCTTGTCTACATGACTCAGAAGAACTTCCAGCCAAGATGGAAGCATAGGTAGACACACTGTGCCTCCTCACACAACCAAAAGAAGGACAACAACAAATTTAAAAACAAAAACAACCAGAACTGACAAAAAACTGAACTGTATGGAAGTCCAACAACCAAGGAGTTAAAGAAGAAACACTCACCCAGACCGGTAGGAGGGGCGGAGATGGGCAGCCACGCAGAGAAGACTCGTGGCAAGGTGGCGGCTGGAGGACCGTGGCGGGTGAGGTGGCAGCTGGTGGACTGGGTGGTCCCACACTCACGTGGGAATAAACTGGGAGGAACAACTGGGGAGCAAGACAGACCGCACAACCCAGGGTCCCAGCGCAGGGAAATAAAGCCTCAAGCCTCCAATTGCAAACACCTGTGGGTGTTGCGGCAGCGGCAGCGGGAGAAACTCCCGGCCTCACAGGAGAGTCAGTTGGAGAGACCCACAGGGTCCTAGAACGTACACAAGCCCACCCACCTGGGAATGAGCACCAGAAGGGTCCAATTTGATTGTGGGTAGTGGAGGAAGTGACTGAAAACCGCAAAGAGCTGAGTAAGCAGCACTGTCTCCTCTCGAGCTCTCCCCCACAAACAGTGCCACAACCCAGCAATGTGGTTGCCCCGCCCTGGTAAACACCTAAGGCTCCACCCCTTACTACAGAACAGGCACACCAAGACAAAAACAATGGCCCAAATGAAAGAACAAATCAAAGCTCCAGAAAAAATACAACTAAGCAACAAAGAGATAGCCAACCTACCAGTTCAAAACACTGGTAATCAGGATGCTTATAGAGTTGGTTGAATATGGTCACAAATTAGATGAACAAATGAAGGCTATGCTAAGAGAAATAAAGGAAAATGTACAGGGAACCAACAGTGACAGAAAGGAAACCGGGACTCAAATCAACGGTGTGGACCAGAAGGAAGAAAGAAACATTCAACCATAACACAATGAAGAAACAAGAATTCAAAAAAATAAGGAGAGGCTTAGGAACCTTCAGGACGTCTTTAAATGTTCCAACATCCGAATCATAGGGGTACCAGAAAGAGAAAAGGAAGAGAAAGAAATTGAAAACTTATTTGAACAAATAATGAAGGAAAACTTCCCCAATCTGGCAAAGAAAATAGACTTCCAGGGAGTCCAGGAAGCTCAGAGAGTCCCAAAGAAGTTGGATCCAAGGAGGAACACACCAAGGCACATCATCATTAAGTTACCCAAGATTAAAGATAAAGAGAGA
>VMDR010035718.1:0-10680 GCA_007922815.1 Macrotus californicus | reverse complement strand
AGAGGAGCTCATAGTGGTACCATTTAGAGAGAGGGTGTTCATAGATTAGAACCTGTAAGAGTACTATTTGCCTGATACATGCATAATAAAATGATTATTGAGTTAAATGGGAAGCCATGAAGGAGAGAAAAGTTTTATTTATGCTTTTGCATGTATGTCTAACTTTAACTTCTCATTCCAATTGTCCAGCTTTGTGGTTCTGACAGTCATATTGTTTCATATAACAAAGCGTATCATTATTGGTATCTCCAGCAGTCAGTGGTGCCTTACACATCGAGAGTCTCCAGATCTTGCTTCCTTGTATGCTAGGGCAGCCGTAACAAAATATCACAGACTGGGTGGCTTAAACAACAGAAATCTGTTTTCTCATGGTTCTGGAGGCTGGAAGTCAGAGACCAAGGGGCCAGCAGGATTGGTTTCTCCTGTAGTCTCCCTCCTCAGCTTGCAGGTGCCACCCATTTGCTGCCTCTTTGTATGTGTTTGACCCTCTGGGCATATATTCCCTGGTTCCTCTTTTTGTTTTTGTAAGGACGCTAGCCCATATTGGCTTAGGAGCCTGCTCTAAGAGCTTCATTTTAACTTAATCACCTAATTGAAGGCCTTATCTCCAAATACAGCTATATTCCGAGGTACTAGAGGTTGGGACTCCAACATACGAATTTTAGGGGGACACAATTCAGCTCATATCAGTCATTTAATCTACTTAATCCTACACTTAACACCTTTGTGCCATTGGATATCCTTTGACACACTTTAAAGAATAGTATTTCTGCATTTTCTGTCAATTTTGACATCTCCAATTAGAATAGTTTTGGGGAAAGAGGTTCTGTGAATTAAAATACGAATCTAGTCCAATGCAAAGTCTACTTTAAAAGCAAGTTCTGCTTGGATAAAAAGCTACACTTTGTCAACGGAGAGTCAGCACAACAGTGCAGGTTTCTTGCATGAATCACTTGCTCCTTTTACCTTGAACATTCCCAAAGGCAAACTCTGACAATGAAAATGGCTCAGAGGCCCTCTACCCTTCTCATTTCTTTCTCTTCGATAGTGGTAAGCCTATGTTTTCCTGAAGTTATCCTGTAGCATATACAGACAAAGAAAACCACGTAAACTAAGTTCACTTCCCAAGACCTCTTTCTCTCACATCAGAGCACATGGTCGCTACACACATACAAATCCCAAAGAACAACCCAGGGGCTGCTAGTTCTGTGATGTTAAGCAACTCACCTAAGCCTTTTGCACAATCCTTACCTATTTTCTATCAGATATATTCCTTGCACTTTAACTTCTTTGCTCTGAGTCTCAGAAAAGTCTGTCCCTGCATATTCTATGCCCTCAGGTCAGTTGGCTTCAGAATGGATTTGGCCAATGAGAGGCATAGATGTGGTATTGGGGGATGAGGGAAAGGAGAAACCAGGCTATTTCTTTCTTGTTACCCTTCCCCCCTTAGGTGGCTTCCACTAGGGCTGTATTTCTTTGGGGGTTCTATCTCTCATCAGACTGGTATACCCTGGTTTATTTTCTGCTGGAAATCTTGCTTCCTTCCACCATCCTTCCAAACTAAGAATTATAATCAGTTCTTGCATACTTCCATTGTTGCTAAACTCTGGTTTAACTTACTGTCCTTGTTTGGCTTCTCAGCTCTCCCATTACTTGTATAACCAATTGTTTGGATTAAATATCCCTTGATTTAAATATTCAGAAAGCATTCTGTTTTTCTGACATGATCTTTATTGAAATATGTTTTGGGGTTACTTTTGTCATCTATAAAATGAGCATAATAATATAGGGTTATTTGATGATTAGATTATTAAGTACAGGTAAAGTATTTAGACTACTATAAGGCAAAAAGTAAGTACATTATATATATATGTGTGTGTGTATATATATATATATATAGAGAGAGAGAGAGAAGTTTTGCTATTGCTATTAGTAGGGCTTCCTTGTAACCTATTAATTGAGAAGTTAAAACCAGTATAGATGGGCACCAAGAAGAATTAGTCAGCTGGGACTGAATATTCTGATTCTAGGAAAACAAGACAAGATGTGGAGTTAAGTGGTAAGTTTACAAAATCTGACAATCCAGAAGAGACTGCTCCACTGACATTTCTGTGATGGTTTCATCTATCAAATTGCGTACAAAAGAACTTGTTTAGTCGTTCCTAGGCAGCTACTTTATTGCTGGTTTCAGACCCTTGTGATTATTTATGTTCTCTCTTGGACAGCAGAAAAGATACAAAGTTTAGATGTAAATGTCTTTAATTTTTTTTAAATACCTACTAGAAATACAGCAAATCAGAAATTTATTTTTGGACAAACAATGCTATTGGTAAGGAGGAACAATACAAAATGGAAAAATATTAGGTACAAATGTTACTCATATTTATATTCTGGACAATGATGTTTATATTGAATGAATGAATGCTCAATTAAGTGTTATTCAAATGAATTTATAAATAAAAATAAAAACAAATTTCAAAAATCTTTCCTGCTTTCTAGGTATTCAGAAATTATTCTTAGCATATTTAGTATGTCTATATTATCTTATAAAGTATGTTTCAGCATATTAATATGATCTGTTTTGCAGCCAGAACCACACAATTTTTTATGTGAAGATCAGCTAAATGGTCTTGTTCAAATCTAACATAGCCTTCAGTTTGGTCTATCAGATTATAAACACCCATACTTGTATGGGAATGCCGACTGGGAATGGATCTTGTGTAAGTGACAATAGGATAGCGTATTTTAGAGTGGGATCTATTGATTTCAATTTCAGAACCTTCCCTCTATGACTGATCTATTGTACAGTGAGTTGGGATGACTATTCTAGGCTTTCCATTTTGAGAGGAATACAGAAAACAGTCTATGATACATTAGAGCCAGCTACTATTTTTTTTTTGTACATGCACTAAAAACCTCACTAAGCACTTTACACTTCAAGCATTTAATCTTTGAGTTGGGATAATTAGCCCTGGCTGATGTGGCTCAGTTGGTTGGAGTATTGTCCTGTAAACCCAAAGGTCACAGACTCAATTCCTGGTCAGGACATATGCCTGGGTTGCAGGTTAAACCCCCAGTTGGGGTGTCTATGGGAGGCAACCAGTCCATGTTTCTCTCACATCAATATATCTCTCCCACTCTCTCCGGGATAAAAAATGTGTCTATAAAGTAGTGTAGATCAAGCATACAGTTGTCCCTCAGCATCCCTGGACTCCCAGCCTCAAGTGGAAAACAATATAAATCTGCATCTAAGTAAATACACAAACTCAAACCTATAAAAAAAGTTAAAATAATTACACTATTTCCACAGAAAAAGAAGCTATGGCTTATTGTTTAAGTGAATTGCCAAGAACACAACGAGAGCACCATACAAGTCTGAATCCAGATTGGAGGTCTACCTGACTTCAAAGCTTCTGCATTGAAATCCCCTACACTGTAGACCAGCCATTTCTAAGTGTGGTGGATGAATTTCTAGAAGTTCTCAAAAACTCTTTCAAGGGGTCAGCAAGATGCTCCCTTTACAACTATGCACCTATTTGTGTGAGACTAGATTGTCCTCATATACTTCAATCCAAACAAAATATGGTAAGAGATAGAATGCAGAAAGAGATTAGAGAATTCTGTTGTTTTCTGTTAAATCAGATATTAGAGGTCTGCAAAATGTTGAACTATGTCAGTCTTCTTGCTAATCCAAAGCTAGTTTTGTTCTATGTTTAGATATTATTGTGTAGAAAAGAGGAGCCCTAGAAATGTGTGGATGAAAGAATAACACAGAAAATGTGGTTCCACCTTTTCAGTTGTTAAAAGAATCAACAATGAATTATTTGAATGTGCTCTGAAAATGGTAAAGTACAATTCAAATGTATGATATTGTTGTAAATTATAATATTTGGTACTAATAGAATTATGGAAGTTAGAAACTGGCTTTGAGCGATAATCATAGTGTATTTAATAAATACAACTTTATTACACTATTACATATGTGTATGATAACTTGGACAAATAAGTGAGAATATAGGACACATATTGTTTACGACAATTCCACTTAGGACAAATCAATGAGCTCTTTCAAATTTCAGTACCATGGACAAAGTCCAAAGAAAAACAAATGATTACTACTGCCCATCACCCCCCCTCCGTCCCCCAAAGAGGCTGGAGGGGTGTCAGCTACAGCAACAATGTCATGGCATACAAAGTAACAAGGACACAAGGAAGAGGGCACATCTAACTCTGCCTAAAAAACAAGGTCTTTGCTCCAGCACAACTTGCAATCTGGTGGGGAACCAGAAACACTGATGACAGAATATAAAATGTTAATAAGCAAATTTATTTACAAATAACTGGAAGTCAGAGGAAGGAAAAATTCACAAATGGACTTGGTCTGAGAAAATAAATCAAAGTGTTACAGAGAAAGTGACCTTCGATATAGGCCTTGGCGAAGAAAGAATGACGTAGAAGTAATTGACAGCCAGGGCCTCATGCACCAGCCTACTGAATGAAGGGACTAAAAACTTGACCTTTCCTTTACCTTTGTTTCACAGATACTTGAAGTAAGTGGTCATGAATCTATTGTGTTTGTTTGACCCAATTACCTGCATGTGATGAGCAGGAAATTCTGTAGCCAAAGTCTCGATAACAGACTGGTGAGTAGAAACCTGGCTGGGGTGGGTGAGGGGCAGGAGGAACACTCTTGACAATGGCAATCACACTTCTTGAACAAGGCAGATCCTCATTCCAGTTAAAGAGAATTACCCATAACTGTGAATATGAATGGCAACTTGTGGGAAGACGAGAAGTCTCCAGAACCATTTTGTGTTACCTCCTTCTTTATGGAACTACATTTGGCAATTAAATAGTCTTACTCTGATGTTCTAAATTTCTCTGCTGATATGTCAAGTCTTTCTTGAAATTCATATATCTGCTCCACATTTTCTTTCAACAATGTCATCAAACTAAGCCTAGTTCTAGAAAACATCAACACTTTGTACCAGATATATCAGAGACTGTGATTTGGGCAGAGGCGGCGCACCACCTGAACCTCATGTTTGGAGTATCAGCCATTGTGTCTTGGTAAGAGATGGAGCCCCACCTCCTGCCACAGAAACCAAAATGCCAGATACTTGCTCCCTCCACTCCACAGAACAAGCTCTGCCAATCAGATGCTCACTCAGTCCCCCTGAATCTTTAGCTAGTGAGGCGAATAAAGAGATAATCTAGAATTCTTTCTGTGACAGGAGTGGGGGTGATGGAAAGATGATGTTGCAGGGCTTCTTGAGTGGTGGTGTGTTGAGTCAAGGACCGACGCTCTGCACTGGCTGCTTGGAGCTTAGTTTGTTAGCTGCAGTTCCAGCTCTCCCCACACACGTCTGTGGTTCCTGCCTATTTTCCACATTGAAATTTCTATCCTTCCTTTTATTCCATCAGCTGCCAGATTGATTTCCAACACATTTCTTTCTTAAAGATGAAATTGCTTTCTGTCACTCTTAACAAGGAACCCTGAGTGGCCCAGTTTTTCCTAAGTATCAGAACGTATAAGGAAATTGTATCTTGCAGTACTTATAATTGGACAAGGTATATGGGAAATTCATTTTAAGAATGTCCTAACAATTGCTAAGTGACAGGCGATGACATCTCAAAGGAAGGATGTCTTTATGATTGAATATGAAAAAAGATATGTTAATTTGAACAGCTCACGTGGACTCCCAAACCCAAGAGAATAAACTTACATTAGACTTTGCAATGCTAATGCTTGCTAATTATAACCAAAACATGGCTGGTTAATGGATATAACTTATTCTCCAGTTGGGAACAGTCAGAGAAAGGAATAAAACTAGGAGGTGGGGAGAGTAGTTTGCTAGTGGGACTGAACATAGAAAGAACCAGAGTACTGCAAAAAGGAATTCATCCATTAATTTAGTCACTCAAAGAACACTCAAGAAATATTTATGTGTTGAGTGAAGGGAGACACAAAGAGAACCAAAGAGGAGTCCAACTCTCAAGAAGTGTATGAAAATACAGATATGTAAAAATGTAATCATACAATGCTACCAGAGTTGCCTAAAATATTTCATGCGCTTAGGTATTAATTTTTTTATGGTTCATAATAAGTTACCACAAACATAGTGGCTTAAAATAACTTGCGGTTATTATCTCAGTTTTCCATGAGTGAGGAGTCCAGGCCCACCTTCCCAGGGCCCCCTGCTCAGGGCCCACAGCTGCATGCAAGCGGTCATCAGGACTTGGATTGCATCCAGGCCCCTGTCCTCTTCCAAGCTTACGTGGCTCTTAGCAGAATAGATTTCATGCAGCTGTAGAAGTCACAGCAGTTTTCTTCTCTAAGGAAAGACAGTCTCTAAACCTCTTTCACGGAGCTCAGGTGATTATGTCAGACCCACACAGGATAATCTCGCTTTTGATTAACTTTAAAGTCAACTGGTTAGAGACCTTAATTGTATCTGCAATATCCCCTGACCTTTTCTATAAGACATAATCTCAGGAGTAAGATCCCAAAACATTAGCCATATTGTATTGTTAGAAGCAAACTTTAGGTCCTACCCACACTAAAGGGAACAGGGTGGAGGGATAGCACAAGGGTGTGGGTCACTGGGGTCATCTCAGAATTCTGCCTACCACAGCCTGGCACTATCTTCAGTCATAAACGTAGGAAGGAGAAGGAGAGTTGAGTAAGTGATGAACCAGAGAGAGAGGTCACTCAAACTCTCAGCCTGGCCCTTGCACTGGAATAGAGGCCTTCTCTCTCCTTCAGGAGTCAGGTCTTAAACCAGTTGCTCAAGAATAAGTAAGAGGCATTTTAAACTTCATTCAACAAAGTTTTATACTATACATTCTAGTCCAGGGAATCCCAGGAGACTATAAGAAGTTTCTGTCTTTTGTGAATTTATAGCCAAAAAAGGAGAGAGACAAGAACACCCTTGTATCCAACTTGCACTGGCAAGTATTCAGATTAGCAGTAATTCAACAACATTTCTTTTCTTCGAAAACTAATGTATTTATCCCTGGCCAGTGTGGCTCAGTTGGTTGGAGTGTTGTCCCATAAGCTGAAAGGTCATGATTCCATTCCTGGTTGGGGCACGTGCCTAAGTTGCAAGTCCTCCCCCAGGCTAGGCTTGTACCAATGTTTTTCTCTCTCAGATCAATAAGCATGCTCTCGTGCGAGGATAAGAGAAACAAACTGCATTTACCCTCCCTTCCCAAGCCCCCACACTTCTGCATATCCAAAGATAGGCTCTTCTCATAATTTAGAAAATTGAGCCTAACCTCAATTTAACTAACACTAATGAGCTTCTATATGTATGAGATAAGGAATGGAGTCACCTATTAGCTCCCTTGTGCACCACATAACATCTGGGTAATACTGTAAAGATGTGAAAGAGTTTTGGTCCTTTTCATGAGAGCTGAAGGTATAAGACTTACCTTTCGTTGCTTGAGTATTGTACCTTTTGCTATGACTTTTAAAACTGTTACCTACAGAACAGTCTGTGAAAGCCCCAGTTCACTGCTTCCATTTTGCTTTCACAGGAGAAGATGAGGCTGGCTACTGCTCTTGCTGTCTCCCTGAATAGACCATCCTGCCCTCTGAGGCAGGGGCAGTATGCTGTTGTGGGGAGAATGGGTCTGTGAAGCTTCTTTCTGGGCATTCAGGATCTTCCCACATTTGAACCACCTCTAAATGGGTTGATCAGTGGAACAACAAGAGAATGTTTATAGTGCCTTGCCATATTGGATCCTGGGATATTTTGGAGAAGTGTCCCTGCCCAAGTACTGACCAGGGGACTGAGGTTGCCTAAAGGCTGGAAAGTGCCTGACTTGTAGCACTGTGTCCAAAAGAAGAAAATGATGGGACACCAGATCTTCATGAATGTCATGCAGAACCTGAACATGCGCATCCTGCTGAGGACCGACGAAGAACAGAAGGCAAGGAACGATGACACTCCCCCATGTCTGTCACCTAGAGATCGGGAACCTCTTTATAATGGGACTCTCCTGTATCTAGTAACCACACATACACGCAAGGCCTACAGTCCTGGCTTTGGACTTTACTGTTTGCCCTTGCAGGTATTTAGGGATCAATTAATTCATTACTATGGCCTCCAAAAATTAGAAGTTAGTTGGAATATCATATTGTTGGCACTTACTGACATTTGGTCAGCAAAATACAACATTTTAATGACTGCATAATTCTGTTATGTTTAATTGCATTTCCAAAAACCCTTCCTCATTATAACATAAGGTAATAGCAGAACGACAATTATATTTCTACACAACTCTTGTCAACAGGAAGCATAAGATTCCTTTCCCTCCAATCCCGTGCATTTCTCTAGTTGGTGGAAATAAAAGTTGTATTTTCACGTGAACATTTTTTGTCCTCACCTGAGAACATGCTTATTTTACAGATAGGGGAAGGGTGGGCAAAAGAGAGGGAAAGAAATACCGATGTGAGAGAGACATCGATCAGCTGCTTCCCATATGCAACCCCGCCAGGGATCAAACCTAACTGTGGACAAACCCACAGCCTAGGCATGTTTCCTGACTAGGAATTGAACCTGCGACTTTTCAGTTTACAGGACAACACTCCAGCCGAGCCACAGCGGCCAGGGCCACGTGAACATCTCTTAAGAGAAGGCAGTAAGTGCCAAACGGTAGCTACAGCTTTTACAAGTTCAGGTACCTCAGCCAGACCCCAGAGACTGAGTCAGTAGGGCTGGGTCGCCAGCATCTGTGTAGATTTTTGAAATAGATAATACATACATATAGAGTCAAATTTTAAATTTCAAGAGAATATACAGATAAAAAATTTTATTTCATCAAATCCTTTTTCCTCTAGGAGACAGTTGTTCTTACAGTTTCTTTTCTGTCCTTTGTTCATGTATGACCACATAGAAACCAGAGAAAAAAAGATAGTATCACACACACTCTATTCTTTACCTTGCTCTTTCCCCCCACCTCTCTTTTTAATTTAATAAAATAAATTGAAGATCATGTCATGCCCTTAGAAACATGCACCTTCAATCCATTTCAGTAGATTCATACGCTGGTAAGTCTTTAAGGTGACTTAGGCTCTTGCAATATTCCACCAGGGCAGTTCTGCACTACAACCACACTGATTTCAGAGGATCACATCTAATCCACATTCTCTTTATTGTTATCCACCAACCAAATTTACTTAGTAATCTATGTTTGCTACATTTTTGTCGTTAAAAATACAGAGTTCATATGGGACTGGCCGGTACACTGGGACACTGGTCTTAACTTGTCTAGGAAACTATCCCTCATAAAATTCTAACCTTATTACTTTCACTTTTGATATTTATCATGAAGTTAGTTAACAAAAATATAAAGTATTTTGTTTGCAAGTATTTAGACTTCAAACTGTATGCTTAAGGGCAAAGTATTAATCAATTATTCAATATAAAAATAAATGAAAGCAGACTTGAATACCAATGGCTAAGAACTGGGATTTTAAAAAGATTTTATTTACTCTTGAAATTTTTATTTTGTTCAAATGTATGAGCTAGACAAAAGTTTAAGAAGAGTCACCTTAATCTGTAGCTAATTTTACTGCTTCTTCGACTTGAACCAAAATTAATCTGGAAATTACATTGAACAGACTAAAATGATAGCACACGTGCACACATCAGAAGCCTCATATCTGAGAATCCCGACTTACAGTTAGTAGTAACACAGGGGCAGTAAAACAGTTTCCATCTCACTTTAGTTAGAATTTACCAGCACAAGTACTTCGCTGTTTAAATATTTAGTGACATGTTTAAATATTAAATCGAAAACCTCTCTGATCCTAGACACGCGCTAAAACAAATTGGAATTGGTTTCCAAGTTTCAATGTTAGTATTCTTTTTGGAAACAACCGAGTAAAAGAAAATTTAATGACAAAAACAAAAAATTGCACACAGAGCCATCCTCAAAGCCAGTAAGAAGATATAGGCACTGTGTATTGATAACCAAAAATCTATGTATTCTTATTTCTCAACTCAACTAAATAAAAACTTACTGTTCTGTCTCAGTTTTGGACTAAGTGGTTGTGGAATGCATAGTTGGGAATTATTGTCTTTGTTTTTTAGAAGTAGAGAGGTTTTTTAAAGTTTTTGTTTTTGTTTTCTTAGTATTTTGGTCTTTCCTCACATAAAATTAGCACTTGAAAAGAGGATATTTTGCCTATATTTTGTGACACAAACAGCATTTATTGGATTTACAAAGGTAAGTAGTTGCCTTTCACATTTTGGATAAAATGACATGCTAATAGTTGCTCATTTTTCCACATCTTAATTTGTTTTTTTTACTAATTCCATTTTTATGATGATAAACAGATTTTTGTTCTCTTTCCTTTACATCTAGATGACTATCTAGCCAGTGCCCCAAATTTAATTATAAATGTGAGTCATAGAATGAATATGAATAAATCACAGGATTAGAAATAGATTTTTCCAACTTTAGTAGAATTCAAAAAGAACTCTAACAATCTCAAAGTTTTAATTCAAGTCCATTCTAGTCATATAGTATGAGTGGTTTGGTCTGCATTAATTTATTGTCCTAACTCAGACAGTTCTCATTTTTAAAAGACAGTGATCATTTTTCTCAATATTCTTGTACTGTTAGACATTCTGTTTATTGGCATATGGTCAAATAAAAATGTATGTCCTA
>VMDR010035717.1:0-10680 GCA_007922815.1 Macrotus californicus | reverse complement strand
TGATTGTTGCATATTAAAATGGAGAACCAGTTTAGATTTCATGTTTGTATAGTTAGTGGGAAATCTCACAGACAGCAAGCTAAGAATAAAGTAGCCTTATTCTGTTTTGCCAAAGTGATTGTCGTACTTGATAACATTTTGTAAAGCAACAAAGCCTTGGAAGTAGACTTTACTATTGCTTGCTGCTGTTAGAGATTTTTATAGAAATGAGGGATGACTGATACTTGAGGTGAGAATTTTAGAATTTATAAATAAGAAAAGTGAAAATTGGCAAACTTCCTGAGGGGATACTATGTGGGTGTACAGACCAAATGAATTATGGGGAATTGATGAGCCTTATAAATAGTTCCATGAAGTTTAATATTTTTCTCCTCAGCATGACCTAACATTTTAAAAATTCTAAATTGCATTCACCTGCTGAATCTCTTATTTTAGCGTAGGCTGTGTAATTTGTTATATATCTACTGTAGGTAAAACCAGGACTTATTTGTATGGCATGAAGATGCTCTAGGAACAGGCCCCTGCTGGTATCTCTGGCTTCATTTCCAGTTGGTACCTACCTCACTCCAACCAGTCACCACAGCAACTTGGATGGCCTACATGATAGGGTTCTCTGTAGCTTGTACATTTTTCCTGTTTGGAGTGCACATTTCTTCACTTGACAAAGTCTTCCTAACCTTTTTAACCAAGCCAAAGTGCTTTCTCTGCCTCGTCCCTTTCCCCCGTGGACTGGTCACTTCTTCCTTGCAGGCTCTGCAGCACAGCTATGGAGCTAGGCTTTGGAAGCTAGACCGCCTGGGTTCTCATCGCAGCTCAGCCCCTCACTAGCTCTGGAATTTATTTTTATTTTTTAAAAAATATTTTATTTATTTATTTTTAGAGAGGGTAAGGGAAGGAGAAAGAGAAGTAGAAAAACATCAAGGTGTGGTTGCCTCTTGTGCACCCCTTACTGGGGGCCTGGCCTGTAACCCAGGCATGTGCCCTGATTGGGAATCGAACCAGAGACCACTTGATTCGCAGACCAGTGCTCAATCCACTGAGCCACACCAGCCAGGGCTGGAATATATTTTTAAATACTGAAATAAAATCCACATAAGTCACCTTTTTAACTGTTTTATAGTGCACAACTCATGGCTTTTAGCATATTTGTAATGTAAAAACATCATCATTATCTAATTCCTGAACATTTTCATCACCACAGAAGGGAACAAGTGCATGTTAGCAGACACTCCCTGTTTTTCCTCCTCTCAGCCCTAGATTTAATTTCTGTCTCTCTCAATTTTATTGTTGTAGACATTTCATATAAAAGGAATCATACAATGTGTATTTTGTGTCTGGCTTGTTTCACTCTCCATAGTGTTTTCAAGATTCATTCGTGTAGTAGTGTATGTTAGTACTCCATTCCTTTTATGAATGGAAACATTGCATTTTTTTATTCATCAGTTGATGGACATACAGGTTGTTTCTACTTTTTGGTTGTTATGAATAACACTGTTATGAACATTTGTGTACAAGATTTTATGTGACTAGTATGACCATATGTTTTCACTTGTCTTGGGTATATACCAAGTAGTAGAATTCTTGGTCATAGGGTAACTTTGTTTAACTTTTTAAAGAACTGCCAGACCGTTTTCCAAAGCAGCAGTACCATTTGACATTTTTACCAGCAATGCATAAAGGTTCATAGTCTTCCATATCCTTGCCAACACTTGTTAATATCTTTTTGTACCCGTCCTGGTAGGAATAAAGTGGTATTTCATTGTTTTGATTTGCAGTTCCGTAGTGACAAATAATGTTGATTATCATTTCATGTGCATAAATACCTTTTCATGACCATTTGTAATTTTTTAAAAAATTTTATTTATTTATTTTTAGAGAGAAGGGAAGGGTGGGATAGAAACATCGATGTGAGAGAGAAACATCCATCTGTTGCCTCTCACAAGCCTCCAACCGGGAACCTGGTCTGCAACCCAGGCACGTGCCCTGACCAGGAATCAAACCAGTGACCTTTCGTTTTGCAGGACAACATCTAACCTGCTGAGCTTCACACTTGTCAGGGTCATTTGTATTTCTTCAGTGAAATATCTACTTAAATCCTTTGCCCATTTTTAAATTGGGTTTTTGGGTTTTTAAATTATTGAGTTGTAAGAGTTCTTTATATACTCTGGTGCTAGTCTTTTATCAGACACATGAATTGCAAATATATTTACTCTCATTCTGTAAATTATCTTTTTTTCTTGATAGTATCTTTTGATGTCCCAAAGTTTTAAATTCTTAAGATGTTCAGTTTATCTGTTCTTTTGTTCCTTGTGCTTTTGGTATTATATTTAAGATTTTCTAGCCTAATCCAAAATCACAAAGATTTACAACTATATTTCCTTTTAAGAGTTTTGCTTTTTTTTATTTTATGTTATTTTTGTATATTCAGGTCTTTGATCCATTTTGAGTTAATTTTTGTTTATGGTGTGGGGTAGGAGTTCAGCTTTATTTGTTTGCAAATGACTATCCAGTTATTTATCACCATCTTTTGAAAAGACTCTTTGGTCATTGAATGGCTTTGGCACTCTTGTTGAAAATCAGTTGATTGCAATGTGAAAGTTTGTTTATGGGCTCTAATTCCAATTGATCTGTGTATCTGTCTGTCCTTCTGCCAGTTCCACACTGTTTTGATTACTATAGATTTGTAGAAGTTTTGAAACTGAGATGTGAGTCTTCCCACCCTGTTCTTTTTTTTCTAGATTGTTTTGGCTATTCAGGGTTCCTTGCATTTCCATGTGAATTTTAGGACCAGCTTGTTTGTTTCTGCAAAAAAGGCAGCTGGAATTTCGATAGGGATGGTATGAATCTACAGATCAATTTGGGGGAGTATTGCCATCTTAATTATACTAAGTCTTCCAGTCCATAAACACAGATGTCTTTCTCTTTATTTAAGTCTTTAATTTCTTTGAATAGTATTTTATAGTTTTCTGTGTACAAGTCTCTCACCTCCTTGGTTAAATTTATTCTTAAGTATTATATTCATTTTTTTATGCAATTGTAAATGGAATTGTTTAGCTCTGGAACCTTGAGCAAATTTCTTAAATTCCCAAAGCTTCAGTTTCTGAACATGTAAAATGGAAATTAAATAGCTGTTTTCTCCAATTGTGAGGGCTAAATGAACTCATTCACATGGTTCAAGCTCAATGTGAAATATTAGACTGTGGGCTCTCTGAGGGAAGGACTTTTGTCGTACACATTTTTGTGACACACTCTTCCCGTGCTTGGGTGTATCACCTAGCTTAGTACCCGTTGATACTGAAGGAATGTAGAAGGGTGGAACAGTTGGATTATATCCCATTAATTTCAGTTCTTAAGTTTGAAAGCTAATGTGGATTGGGACTTAGGGATACTAATTTCTCCTTATACCCACATATTTTGATAGGGATTGTTTTCTTACATGTATAAATAAGCCCTGCAGAATAATTTTGCTACCTCTTAACATACTGGAGTTTCTTTTTAAGATGATTGAATGGTGGGCCTTGACTTTACTGAAGGAGTTGGAAAGCAGGCATCCATTGCATTGGTGAACTCACAACCTTTTATATGACAAAATTAAGTGAAATTAAAGTACCTTAATTTATGAAATTCAAGTCACAGTATTAAAGAACCAAGTGTTTCCGTTGTATATTAATATCTATTATGAAAAATTATTATAATTAATTATTAAATTAGTTATAAAAGTACTTTCCTTTTCTGAGTGTTCTGTGATGTAATTTCTAAAATTCATATATTGTTTCAGAAAATACACAAGTGGTGTTTTTGTGTAAGTGTAAAACGGAGATAGCTTTAAAACTTGGCCTCACAGTGAATAGAGCATTGGATCTCACTCTGAGTGTAACAGCAGGTCAGTTATCTAAGAACTTGTGTTTCTTCTGTCTCCCTAACAGAGTCAGGGTAAGAGTGCCTTTGTTCTGTTCAGTGGCTGGATTAACTATTAATGATATTCTGCTGTGGTGAGAAACCTGGAGACGGTTTTCAGGGATTAATTTCATTGCTAATAGAGGGCAGAGATGTGAGGCTAAAGAAATTAGGAAATAATTTAAACATTCATATTTTTATACTTGAAAACATTTTTGTATTTAGTTGTTCCTGAAATTTTTTTAACATCAAAATAACAAAACAACAGGAACATACTGTATGCTGAACTGGAAAGTTTTATCGTGCTCCATATGGTGTGAGGATGGGTGATCTGGGGTCTTGGGCCCAAGCAACTGTCTCTTCTTTTCTCTGCCTTCTTGCTTGCTGGCTTCCATTGGGTGGGTGAGGATGGGTATCCCAATTTGAGGGTATCGAGCCACTCTTCTTGCTAGAATTTGGAAATCAATAACAAACCTTTAAAAAAAACCTAGTATTTGTTTTGGATTTTAAATTGCACTCAGAATAATAGTTTCAAAGGCGACAGAAGGAAAAACATTTCCTGTAGTAAATGAAGTTTTTGATAAGTGGCAGCAGCAGCTACCTTGAAATCTCTGGACCAGAAACGTCAGCAGCCTGAGATCACCTCCCCCTCCTCCTTCAGTCCTCACCCCACCTCTGCCTCAGTGCAGAGTTTGGAGTGAACTTTGTGGTCGCCTGGCCCGGTACCGTATTCAGGAGCGTAAGTAATTCTGTTTAGGAATTATGGCAGGAGATAATTTGATACTGACAACGACAACTTTTAAGGAAGAGGGTGAAATTGAGGTTTTTGTTTTGAAATATAAAATCAAAATCTAAAAGTAAGTTTAGCTTAAGTTGTAATTGAAAAGTATGTATTGAGTTTTAGAATGAACAAAGAATGTATTGTCTTGATTGTTTTTGGCATACATTTTTCATACTAGATCTTATATAATATGATTGGGTAGCTTTTAAGTAATAATGCAATTATGATGAAGGATATTTTTGCAGACAATTTAAGAGTGTTAAATTTTTTTACCCCTGTTAGTCTTTGATAATCAAATAATTATCATTCTTGAGACACTTATAATATTACTGTTCTCATTAGTTACTAATCTTCCTAACTCCTTTTTGTCTTAATTTGTCAGTGGGTTTACTTGGGATTCTAACTTTTCTTAAGTATCTTCTGTCAACTGTTACATCTGTAGTTGCAGAATTTTTGTTTTCACTTGGCTCTGGATTTGCATTTTGTTTCAGTTGTTGGATTGTGTGACCGTCAGTGAGAGACTGACAGAGAAGGCATTTGTTGGCGGGGAGGGGCGGGGGCGGCGGATAGAGCCTGCTGATTATCAGGGACAGGTTTTTGTTCACTGATGATTATTCTTGTTTGTGCAATTTTTAACTTTTCTGTGTGTTCTCATAATAGAGAAGACTTGAGTAATGAATGCTAGAGTAACAAGAACTCCTTTTTAGGCTAGACTGATCTTCAGGGCATTGATATTTGTAGATGTTTCAGAGAGCTTGCTTTTACTCCTGACCCTTTATGGAGAGTCTCTTATGTGCCAGTTTCTTGAATTTGACCCAAAATCTCCATACTACTTGATCTCAGATGGTAATATCAGGGATTGACATCTGAGCCCAAGAACTGTTTGCAGGCCCTGTTTTGCATTTAAATGGGAGCCCCTGAAAAATATTCCTAAGCTTAAATTGGAGACACCAAGAGAGAAGGCCCTAAGTATGCATCCTGAGGTAGCAAAACCTGAACGTGTGGAATAGAGAGGATCGGCAGCTGGTGATGGGAGAAAAGGACTTAGGATCAGAGAGCAGTCGATCTGCCAGAATAGTGAAGCGTTAAGGTAGAGAACAGTCACTCTGAGCGTTTGGTAACAAACTGAAGTTAAAGAGCTGCCCTTCCTTCTGAACAAGATTCTGGTTCTTAGGCATTTTTCTACTTTTGCAGTATTATCCTATAATTTGAGGTAACTTGAGCACATACATACCTGTTTATTGTAACCTGAAATGCCTCCAAATACTTTAATATTAGGCAGTAATTTCTAAAAAATCCTCCTTAGCCTTGGCTGGTGTGGCTCACTTGGTTGGAGCATAGTCCCATAAACCAAAAGGTTGCCAGTTTGATTCCTGTTCACGGCAGGTCAGGGCACGTGCGTGGGTTGCAGGTTCAGTCCCCAGTAGGACAGGCATCCGAGAGATGTTTCTCACATTGATGTTTCTCCTTCTCTCCCTCTCCTTTCTCCTCTCTATAAAATAATAAGTAAATAAGTAAGTAAGTAAATAAATAAAAAGTCCTCCATATATATCCGAAATACAAATCAGATTTGTGGATAACCATGTAATGAATATGGCAGATGACAGGAAATTTAGTAAATCTGTTGCAATAACATTCGTGGCAAAAGGATGTAAGTCTAAAAATTTAGGTAGAGCTATTTGCCCAATTACTATCTTATGTAATTTCCATGTTATGAAAGTAAGGGTACTGTGTGAGCTCATGCTTGGTGTTTAGTGATCTAAAGGATATGGGAGCATGTCATCTCTCTGGCATCTCTGTTAGTCTTAGGCTGTTAATTGCTCTGAGGGTTTTAGGTGAATTCAGGGCTGCCCAGTTTTTCTTTTAGGTTGTCTGAGTCTTGGAATCACCTTCCGTATTGGACTTAGTTTTGATAGTAGTTACTGGTAACAGGGTTCTTACAGATTGGCTCAGGTCTGGACTCATAGCCCTAAGTTTTCCAGGATTCTTCGAAGTCATGTGACTGAGTGAAAAGTGAAATATTAGAGACAGTAAGCTGTAACTGAAGAGTTAAACTACTCATCTTTACGAGGAGTTTGAGTATCTCTTAAAACGAGTATAATGAGAATAAGAGTATCATGAAGGCCTCCAGATTGGATAGAAGAGAATTACTGGGGGAAAGAAATCCTGGTGAATTGGTTTTTCTTTCTTGGTGTATAAGGTGATGAATAAGAAGGGTATGATGTTACATACCAAATAGTTATTTTAATTAAGAAAGCCAACTAATTGTGATGATTTTAACTGATTGGAGATATGAGAAAATAGCATTTGAGAAACTGATTTAAAAGAAGGCTGAAATGTTCTGCTTGGGTTGCTAGGTCCTTGGAAATTTAGCGCTAGGTCTCAAGAAACAGTAATCTTTTGGAGAAGATAATGTTATTGCCATCAGTTTATTTTTTTCTTCTTCAAATTTCTTTATAAATTCATGTTGTTCATGTAGGTGATGGTGGGTATCCTTCTAGCTCTACAATTGTTTGAATCGCTGATTAACTGTATCTGGAAATGTATATTTAATGAAACCGAGGTAGATAGGTTGTAACTTTAACGCTAGCTACACTAGAATAGGCTAAGATGACCATGAAAGTGTCAACAAATAAGTGTGAATTAGAGTGAAAGTTCAGTTCCCTGTCCTTAAGGAAGCTGTGGTCTCAGTGGAGTCAGACAAGTAATGTGTATATTTTGATAATTCTGTAACGCAAATGTGTATGGTGTATAGAGGGACAGAGGTGGAGAACTGCATAATATCTGGGAAGGTGTCAGAGAGAGGTAACGATTAGGCTGAGATTAGAAAATTGAGTTGGGTATGCAAGGGAAACAAACTGGACAGTGGCATTCCAGAGAGAGCCAACTGGGTGCGAAAGACTTGGTGGTGCGAGAAAACGTGACGTGTTTGGGAAATCATGGAGAGAGCTCAGCATTTCCAGAGCATAAAATAAAATAAAAAGGAGAATGGTGGTAATGACATCCCAAATGAGACAGGAGTAGTAGTCTAGGGTCCCTTAAAAATTTCTGCTTGGAAGGGCAGTGGTGAGGCTCACTGATACAGAGACTGTAAAAGGAGACATTAGATTTAGAAGTTGATAAGGTTAGTTTTAGACATTGTGTTTGAAGCATATAGGGACCATCTAGGTCAAAATGTCTAATGGGGTTGTTGAAGGATATATAGTTCTGGGGTGCAGAGGAGCGTATTGGGCTAGAAATTCAGATTTGGTCATCATCCATGCCCTTACGGTTGTGAATGTGAAGGGTGTAGATAGAAGAGTCAGTGAGTCAAAAGAGGGTCATGCAGGTATCAACAACATTTTAAGGTCTGGGGGAAAAGAGATGACCCAAGGAAAGGACCCAGAGTTAGGAGGAGAAACTTAAAAATATAAAAGCATTTAAAAAACTCTTATGTTGTTTTATAATGGCTCTTAGAAATTAGCACAAAATTATGACTAAAAAAATCAAGGTAACCATACTTTTAAGTTTGTTTATTCAGATTACCACTTGCTTATTTTCTTTTTTCTTTGTGAAATAAGGAAGTGTGGTCTTTTTTGTAATCATTGGCCTGAATGTATAGAGACAGTGGGTGTTTGAATAAATATGTATTTACAAGGTTGTAATACTGCTGCTTTGGAAGAACTGAGGAATGGTAAAGAGTAATCGAGAATTGGTGGGGGTGAGTTAGGGTGTAAGTTTTTAAAATATGACCTTTAAATGCATACTGGAAGTCTTCATCAATTCATAGACCAAAATAAATTCTAGAAGAGTCCAAGATTTACATGCAAAATAAAATTATGAAGCACATTAGAGGATAATAGGATGACAATTAAAAAATTTTTGGTGTGGGAAAAGTCAGTTTAACAGGAAGACATAATTCATAAAGGAAAAAATTAGTGGACTTAATTGAAGAAAAATTAAGTATAGGGTCCCAGATACTATGAATGAAATAGAAACAATCAACTAATTTTGGGGAAATATTTGCATTGTACTAAGTGTGGTCATGGGAGTAGATGACTCAAGTGATCAGAGGTTCAAGAGACTATGAGGAGATTATTGAGAGGCCATGGTCCTTAGCCAAGAGTTTTTGGAAGTCATATCAGCATGAGTATCAAAGCCCCTGAGGGTTACAGCAGGTGTTGTGATGGAATTAAACTCAGTGACACACTTTTGGAGTTCTTCAAGACTGTAGGGAGTAATCAGACCCATGGATGGTATTGATAAGGTATTGAGTAGATGGCAGCATAGATGGAATGCAGGGCTCAAAGGATATGGTATTAACAGTATTTGTGAACATTCTTGAACCTTTCAGTCCTTATGGAGTTGTAAACAAATCTGAAGGTTTGAAGAAAATGTGAAAATGTTAGAAACCTTTTCACGTATTATTTGATAATATTTGGTCTGGAGATCCCAAAGTCACTGGACATAAAAATGCTTTAGAGCTTAACTTTTCTTTCTGGTGTTATAAGATGGGCATAAACTTCATTAGAAGTATTTAGTTTAATCTTGGGGTCTTTCAGTTTCAGTGCACAGCTTTTATATAGATATACTGAAGTGTGAACTTTAGTCTTTTGGGGATGAAAAATTGCCACGATGAAGACAGATTCAAGTGTAACCTCATTTCTGAAGTGGCTGGTTGATTAACTGGGAATAATTCTCTACATAGGGAGACTGAGACATGGGTTGAACGTAAATTTCCACGTATAATAACACTCTAGTGATAAAAAGGTACCTGCTGAGGCCAGTAGTAAGAGGGAGAGGGTGGATTAAAACTATGAAAGAGCTATTTAAAATGGTATAAACCTAGTATATATACCTCGTTAACCCATTCGAAAATATTTATTTAGGATTACTATCCTTTGCTAGGCACTAGCTACCTTAGCAGTAGGTAGAGAGAGCTTATGTGCCAAGCATGAGACTACACAACTTTCATGGATTCTTTCATTATATATTCACAACAGCTCTTCACATAGAAATGACTGGGTTGGTCAAAAAGTCCATGTGTTTTTTTTTCCAGAAAATAAAACACAAATTTTTTGTTTTCACCAATAACTTAATTGATTTGGATATTTTGAGTATGTTGGTTATATCCCACTATTGGCTTCTATTGGGTAGAGGCCAGGCGTGCTGCTAAACATCTTGCAATGCATGAGACAGCCCCACCAAAAGAATTAGAACTTCACAAACCATTTTTGACATGGTTGATCAGTCACAGCACCTCCCCCATACACTGCACAGGTCATTTTTTGTGTTTCAGTTGCATTTTTACCTTTCTTGAAATAAAGCATAATATGCCAAAAATGTGTATTTTCTTCGATCTTCAGTAGTAAAATGGCTGCACAAAAATTCATCAATTTTGATGTTTCCTTTTTAAATGCACACTGATATGACAGCTGTCACAAAACAATCTAACAGAATTGTTTTGAATGAAGTTAAAGATTACTAATCACTACTAGAGCCATCATATGGAAAAAAACTAAACGAACTTTTTGGCCAGCCCATCATTCCCATTTCATAGGAGAGGAGGTATAGCAGGGGTGTCAAACTCATTTTCACCAGAGACCATATCAGCCTTGTGGTTGCCTTCAAAGGGCTGAATGTCATTTTAACTCCTTAACAGTTAAGGAGTAGTTACATTTATACAGTCCTAAAATTACATTCAGCCCTTTGAAGGCAACCACGAGGCTGATGAGGCCCCCCATGAAAATGAGTTTGACACCCTTGAGATAGAGGCTTAGAGAGTTTGAATAATTTCCTCAAGGTCATGCGACAATCAAAGATGATGGACATGCCTGCTTTTGAATCCAAGGCTACTTGGTGGCAGACCTGAGTGCTCTCTTAAACACGACTCTTTTTAATATGGCATGGGGGCATTACTGAGCGTTCACTATGGTAGTAGGTGCCAGGCTTTGTAGTACATATAAGAATCCTCAAGGTAAGTTTCATCATCATCATCTCAGTTGACCACAGTGCTGTGTGCT
>VMDR010035716.1:0-10685 GCA_007922815.1 Macrotus californicus | reverse complement strand
TAGTAAAGATAAAAAACTTGTAGGGAGACAACACCCAGGAATCTAGCTAGCCTCATTAGCACCAAAGCCTAAACAATTGATTTAATCATACCAGGTTCATCAGTATTTTTATTCACATATACCAATGTTAATTTTTTGTCATTAATGAAATATCTTCAGTCCCAATGAAGAATTGGTTAGGCTCTATTTTTGTTATGTTTAATAATAAAAGCTAGAAAAAAAAATAGAATGAGGGTATCATTTTTTTCTTTTCTTTTTTACATCTATTCACTTTTAAAATATCTGGAGTTTCAAAATGAGAGTGTTTAAATAGTAACTCCTTATCATTATGAGCATGTTGTCAGAGCATCAAAATCCCACCCAAGGTTTGCAGTCATGATTTTATTTTTGTTTTAATTAGCATCAGTCAGAACCAGAGACTATATAGTCTGGATAAACAATGTGAGGCTGGCTTTACAAGGAAATTAAATATTTTTCAGAGAAGGAAGGGGGAAAATTAAGGGAGACTCCACTTTCTTTCTTCTAGCCCCCGCTTCTCCATTGTAGCTGCTGTAATAGGCAACTCACATTGTCAGGGTGATGTCTATATTGATGTCTCAGAGACCCTCTATCTGTGTAGGGTTATCAGAGGTTGGAAAGTTACACATCCCTGACTGCCTGCCCACACACTGATATGGTCTCATATTTTCTAGCATTGGGTCCCTGCCTCACATATGAGGATCCTTTCCCTCTGAGTTCCTCAGATTTGTAATCCAGAAGCCACTGTGAAATTTCTTCTTTGCCTTCTTTTTCTGTACCCTTACCTCTAGGCCCTGGTTATCTGGTTAACGAGAAACTATAATGAAAGGCATTTAGTGGCATGATGAGCTGTTTAAAATATTTTTTTCTTGTTCAAGTACAGTTGTCTCCATTTTCCCCCCAGAGCTCCCCCTGCCACCCCAGCCATCCCCGCTCCCCACCCTTGATCCTACCCCTCTTTGGTTTTGTCACATTGGTTACTGTCTGTTCTTAATTTCAATGTCTCTGGTTTATACCCTATGAACCCTCAAACTCCAATTCAAAAGGACCTGTGTACCCTAATGTTCATAGCAGCACAATTTACAATAGCCGAGTGCTGGAAGAAACCTAAGTGCCCATCAGGAAATGAATGGATCAAAAAAAAACTATGGTAGATTTACACAAAGGAATTCTATGCAACAGAAAGAAGGAAGGAGGACCTACCCTTTTTGACAACATGGATGGATCTGGAGAGCATTATGCTAAGTGAGATAAGCCAGGCGGTGAAAAACAAATACCAAATGATCATAACAGCTCCTTTTAAAAATTATGTTTATTAAAATTTTATTGATAAAAAAGATGTGTAGTATACAATTCACAAATAATGATAAAATATATAATATTCTTTATCATAAATCTCTTGCAAACAATTGATTCTCAGTATATTTCCATTCACAGACTTCTGCTGAACTTCAGTATCCATAGCTCTCAGGAGCGGCAATCCATGCTGAGCTCCAAACAGCCCTGTATGTGCTCCCTGGGTGTACTAAATTGCATAACCTAATCATTCCCTGACTCTGAACCATTTTTGTAATAGTCACCTAGGAAATTACCTAGATGAAGGTGACTATAGTGTGACAGTGGGAGGCCTGTTACGTTGCCTTTGGGCCTACAGTGACCAACTTCAAGCTATCAATGTAATGTCATTGAATGCAGGGTTAGAAGAGAGAAGTATCATGTTATTATATATTATTTCCATAATGCAGATAGAATAGACATAAATAACCTTATAGATAATAATTTTGCATAGATAATAGCAAAATGTAGTAAAATAATTAGGAAGTGATGAGTGATGAGTATGCATTAGTATTATTTTTAATATAATCAGTTTAATTTATGTTATTAATTGAGTTTACATAATTTAATTTTCAAGAATATCTACATTTAACAACCAAAAAGCAAAATTCCTGAAAATGTAAGTCACCTCTTGTAAGCCAGTATGAGCCAACACTGTACCTCTCTGACTATATCTCAGCTTGGTGGCCACAGTGCTCACCCACTTTTTAATGACACTGTAGATCATTAAGAACAATGAAACTGAGATTCCGAGGAGATGTCCCAGGAACTGAAGGGGATAGCCTTCCCCTTTCTATAAACGATTTGCCCTTTCTAAATGCCTCTTTTAACTCACATTTTTTTGTACTGGATCTCATGTAGATACAGCTTCCAGTCTCAGTGTTTCATATATTGTTGAGATCCCTCAATCAAAAACTGAACAGAGCTCAGATCAAAACAGATAAATAATAGTCAAATTTCCAAACTTGGAATGAAGAAAGGAATAAACCCCTGGTTTCTCACTCTAAACTGTTCTCTAGGTTTGAGCAAACTTAGGTCCCACCCATGGTTTCCAGGGATTCTTGGACAAGACCAATGACTTCTTGGTTCACTTACCTCAATTTATCAGTGGACTTGACCCTTGTGAAACATGACTCAAGTTTGTGTTTTAGAGTCTTATGCCTATTTTGGGTTATTTGGCTCTGAATAAAGGAAACTTGGAACACTAATTAGTGATGATCAAATAACATTCACCCACACACTCTTCAGCAAAACTCCATCAATCCTATCTTTTAGTCAGACACCGATACTCAGGCTTCCTCCCTGGAGTCAGATACCAGGACTGCACCAGATGCCTCCTCACACCACTGACATCACAGTGAAAAAAGAAAAGAAACAAAATACAAACCAAAACATTTGTAATTTAAACTTACTGGTTTGGAAAAATAGTAATATAATGTCTTCATTGGGATTCATGATCAAATATGAAATATATATACATATATGTATTGTGTGTAGCTATGTAATAAGTATAGATGTGCAGTATGTCCATATATTTTTGTTTATTCAGCTTTATAAATTATCTTTAGTATGTTTTTAAGCCAAAATGCCTTTTCTCTGACCATGTGGGTGAGGTCAGAGTGTATTTTTAGCTATGGAAGACTCAACTGAGTTGTAAATGTGTAGAAACATATTTTTAAATCACTTAAGCCAAGCTAATCTTCTAGATCAATGGTTCTCAGAACACTGAACTCACATGAAGAACTTTTAAAAATTCTGATGCCCAGCCACACCCCAGTCTAATTAAGTCTCTGTATTTTTTAAGATTCTCCCGATGATGCTACAATTGGGAAGCCACAATTGAGAACCACCACCCTACCTAATGAATCATTGTTAATTTGGTGTATGCCCTCTCTCACCCTTTATTCAGTGCTCATATAACCACACAAAACAAATATATTCAAATATATAGAGTTTGACCAATTAAAAAATAAAATACTACTATACACAGTACTGTGCAATTTGCTACTTTAATAATTTATCGTGGACATCCCTCCATTAACACATACAGTTCTAACTCAGAAGAACTATTTTGAGGCTAATAATCTGATGGTGTTCTATAGGAAGAGTTGGTGAGGAAAATGGGTTTAGTTCTCTTAGTAGAAGTCTAACAAATAGTCCAGGAATGAGAACGAAGGTGTCCAACTAAAGAGTAGCAGTAAAAAAATCATCAGGAAGAAAAATCCATCCACCTTAATAACTGACTGGTATAGGAGACAAAGAAGTGGGAAAAATCATCAAGAACAGTTTCAGGAATTAAGCTTAGAAATATAATTCAGAGGAAAAGTGATTATAAGGAAAAAGTAAATAAGAAATTAATGATTAGCTAAATTGTATACAATCTTTACAGCTTGCCTATTGATTTCAGACTTGCCTAGCTACTAGCCTCCACGATCACATAAGCCAAGTCCCTGCAATAAATTTCTTAGTATATACCTTCTACTGGTTCTGTTCCTCTGGATGAACTGACTGAGACTGAGACGGTGGCCTCCATTTATATGTAAACTAGGAGGCAGGAAAGGAAAGGGAGAAGGAGAGATGAAAGAGAAAAGAAAAGAATGAGGGACTGAGGAACTGAGAGGAAAGGGATAATTTGGGACACCCACTTGGAGAGTCCTCAATAGATAAAAAATAAGTTTTGTGTTAATCTCGTCTCTCCAATAATATTTTGTCATTAGGAGTTAAACCTACATATTCTATATTTCTTTTGAAATCTATTACACCTAGCACATTGTCCCTGGGTTGGTATATACTGATTACTGATTCTTTCCTTGTAAACCTATGAATATGTTTCCTTACTTCTGCTCTCCTAAGCCAGCTTGTAAATAAGGAGTAGATGAAAAATTTAATGAGACCAGTTACATGTTTTTATTATAACAGATAAGTGGGATCCTATGGTTTTCTCCACTTGTTTCAGAACACAGGCAAAAAATAAAACAGAGCAGGGTATTTTTATTGAGTTTACCAACAATAAGATCCACAGGAACCCTGTAAACGTGCTTTATAGGCTCCTCACTATCTGTTTTCTGCACATAAACAATATAATCAAGGTACTGCCCAGACCAGACCTATCAGTGTACAATCTCCATCTGTCATTATTTTATGTGAATAATGAGGGAATTCTTGTCTATAATTAAGTAAAAAACTAAAATTTTAGTGGACAACTATTGATCTTGTTTTCCCAATACTCTCATTTATTTCTTCTACTCACATCAGTTCATAGAGGTAGAGGAGATAAAACTTCACTGAGTCATAAACATCTTCTCCCCTGGCCTGAGGAGAGGGCCCAGAACCAAAGCCAGCAAATCAGAATTCTCTGAAAGTATTAACTCTGAAGCCCAGAAAGAGATAACTCTCTATATACTCATTATACACAGTGGTGAGGCTACAGCCCAGAGCTACTGCCTGCCATGCAGCATCCATGAGAGGAAGTCTGCCTACAAGAGGGGTGAATTAGCCAACTCGGTAAGAAAATCTGACCAGGGATGGAGGAGGAACACCCATCCAGGAGGCAGTGCTGCATCCTGTTTTAATTGCCTGAGCTGCACCTTGTCCTTCCTAGTTACACATCATCCAATATAAGCTTTAAACAAAAGTGTGTGAACTATGTCAAGTTGACCTTTTGTGACTTGCATCTTCTGTGAGCCTTAACTAATGCAAATCTCAATCAAGGAGACAATCCCGAAAATTAGAGCTGCATAAAAGTGACTAAATATACAGTTCTAGCATGAATGCAAGGCTGTAAACAGGAAATAAATCTGGAGTCAGGAGCCAAGGACATCAGGAAAAGGTTCAGGATCAGTGTACAAGGCATGCTGTGCTAGTTTTTAAGCTATTGTCTTTTATCTCCAAACCTACCTTTCTGGACTTTGTTTCTTGATACTAGGGCAAGGACTTAGAAAATTTCACTTTTCCTTTGTCATTCAGATCCCTGTTGAGCTCTGTCAATAGACCATAAATCTAGAGAAGAGAGAATGAGGCCTTTTCTTCCTATTTATTTGCTGTTTCTGTAAATGTTGCTCAGCAAGGTTTTTATCTCAGCAGTGGCAGTTAGTTCAGTAACAATTGCACTAATGTCCAAGTTTTTCATGCCCCCTTATTGTAGGGTACTCTCAGTGACACCAGCACCCCTCTTCATATGTCTGAGGTCCAGCTCAGCAGGGTCCCCAAACTGAGCAGCTGAAACACCAGCAAGGTTGAAACTCCCTCTCTTCAGTCTCAGCTTCATGGAATCATTCCTCTAGGCTTTGGATACTAGCAGTCCCAGAATTGTCTCTTTGTCTTCCCTAGGGAACAGGCCAAGGAATGGTGGTTGCTTCCTGCAGCTCCTATTTCCATGTTACCTTGCTGTTTCTTTTTTGCCTTTACATTCTTCCAGTTCTTGCTTAAAAAATTCCTAACATTAAATTTTCTGTGTTTAAAAATGCATGTGGTTTCTGTTTTCTAGATTGAAGCCTGTTTAGGATTGTGTTTATGAATAAAAGTGGTTATCAGAGCAACATTAGCATAGGATCCAGGTGCCTACCTGTCCAGAAATCTAGGAGAAAATAGAGTAGAGTGAATATTTGAGAGAAAAAGGTAGACTTCTATGGGTTAATGCTCTCTTGTTATTATTTGGAAGGAGGGGTGTTACTATTTTTCCCAGTTCTTACTATGTTTGAAGAACATTACATACATCATCTTATTTAATCTTATAAAATACCTCCTTTCATCATTTTTCAGATTAGGAGATAGAGTCTGAAAGAGGTTAGGTAATTTGCCCAGTGTTCCCAAGCTAGTCAGTGGCAGAGCTGGGATCAGAATCCAAACCAATCATATACCAAAACTCATAGTATCTGCATCTGGAAACTCTCAGACTCATCTCTGTGACTTCAGCTACAGGGCAACTAAACTCTGTCTTGACATCACCTTTAGCAGATGTGTCTTGGAATGAAGATCTCTCAACATCTGACTGTGTGTTTACTCAGCTGCCCTTTTCAAGCCCTGACTATCCATGTAGGACATGCAGGGGTCCCCTTCACTAAAGTGATAGTTCACACAGGGAGCTGGGACTGTTAGGCCTCTCTGAAGGGTAAAGTTGGTCTGATTGAAGTATCCCAGAGGTGGGGAAGGAGATAAAGTAGGAAGTAGGAACAATTAGAACCATATTGGTTGCACAAACCAGTATACAACCGTACTGTAACCTCATACTCAGTAAGGAAGAAATCAACTTGTTCTAAATGTTACCATATGCCTCACCACTACTCAGTGTCTGCCCCCAACAGGCAAAATTTGTGCCCTCGTCTGAACTTCCATTCAGATCTATTTATGATTCAGGACCTTTCATTTTGTTTAGCACATTCTGCACAAAGGTGGCCTTTTCTTGGACCCTGTGACTGCCTGGTCTCTGTGGTTCACCCTTTTCCTCGTGAGTTATCCATGGTCAGTGCTGACATAAAACAGGGGCTTCAAGAGCTGTGATTCCTGGGATGTGGACCAACTCTACCACTTACAGTATAATCATCTCTCTGCTGCTCCAAAATGAGATAATAATAACCATCATCTGTTTGTTTTCTATTATTTTCTATAACTATGTTCTAGGAACTTTGCTAATATCTCCCATATTTCTTCAAAATAATCTTCACAAAACGTCCCATTACTACCCCTGTTCTACAGATGAGGAAACTGATGCTTGGAGAAGCTAATGACTAGCCTGAAGTCCACAACAAGTAAGTGCAGAGTCAGAAATAAAAAACAAGTTTGTCTGACCCAAACACCCATGCTCCAGGCTTTCACACATGAAAGACTAACTGGCATAGGACGTGCTCTCTCCCTGTAAAAATCTAGAAACTAAATACAATACTTGAAACAACTATTTTCTGAGATTGGACTACAAGAAGCACAGGACTGCGATCTGTGAGAGACAGTAAATAGTAAGGTAAGCTCTATGGTGCCCCATCTTCTCTCTGGAGACAAAGCCCAGGCTGCTGCACAGGGGTGGGAATCCAGGCATAGGCCCAGGGTTTCACTGAACTGAAGTCAGAAATAGAAGTTCAGACACAATAAGAAAGATCAGACTTATGGAATGAGTATGGGAAAGAAAGAAGCTGTGCAAATAGATTCAGAAATCTACAGACACCATAGGATTTCACTCATATGGGGAATCTAATGAACAAGCTGAACTAAGAGGGAAGATAGGGACAAATTCATAGATAGAGAGCAGGTAATAGTGCTGTGGGGATGGCTGATGATGGGGGTAGAGGAGCTGAGCAGAAAAGGAAAAAGGAGAGAAAGAACTTGTAGACGAAGAACTGTGTATTGGGTGCAGGGGGAGAGGAATGAGGGGAGGTGAAAGAGGAGAGAGGGAGGGCAAATGGTGATGGGAAATAAAATAAATAAAATAAAATAAAATAGAAATTGGGAGGGATATTTTGACTGTGGAAGTTCGATCTTGAAAGCCAGGAATCCCAGCTCCACACCAGAACCCTCAGCCCAGGGTTCCAATGTAAGAAAAAAATCTCCCATAATTTATGGCTATAAATCCCAGCAAGGATTGTGGTTGAGTGAGATGGAAGATAGCTGGAGTCCCAGGGGTTCCTCTTAAAGGGTTCATGCACGGACATACTTGGATTTACTCATTCTGAGCTACAGACCTGGGGCAGGAGTTCAAAAGGCATCAGGGATACATGGGAAGAAATTGAAATGCCTGGCTTCAGGGCAAGGACTGAAAAGTCAGCTTTCTCCCAGACAAAAGTGCTGGCAGAGGCCATAGCTCTCTCGCTGAGCCTTTCACCTACAGAGCTGGCAGGTGGGTGTCATACAAGAGTCTCCATCAACCTGCCTAACACTGTTTGCCTAATACCCTGGACATTCCCTGAGATCTCACCACACCCAAACTGTGGGCGCATACAAGCCATATCCAGTGGAT
The DNA here is from genome assembly GCA_007922815.1 of Macrotus californicus. Lineage (NCBI taxonomy): Eukaryota > Metazoa > Chordata > Mammalia > Chiroptera > Phyllostomidae > Macrotus > Macrotus californicus. The sequence continues at coordinate 2,386 of VMDR010035716.1, read as the reverse complement.
GTTCCATAGAAATGGCCTCTTTTGGCTCATGTTTTTCACTTTTCTAAAAATCTCCAAAACAAACAACAGCTGGCCTTTCAGTATCCTGTACCTGTTGCTAAGTGGCCCCAGTCCTGGTGCTAGAGGCCACCAGCCTTGGTTTGCAGCTTGGCCTTTCCCTGGCACCTCCAAAACCAGCACAAGTAGAAGCCATCTGCAAATCACTTTGTAGTTCATGCCAGCTGACCCCAGGCAGGGCACAGGCAGTAGCTGACCTTGGCCAGTACTTCCAAGGAGGCTTCAGAGACAGTGCCTCCAGTGGACAGCTTCAGACTATACCTGATTACAATGCAACCACCTCCACACAAAAAAACACTCAAGGGACAGATTTTGTAGGCACCAAAGTGCCCCTGAAAGCAGCTCCTTTTGTCAATGCAGCCAGTCTTTCCAGTTTATTGACCTGAAGGGAAATTTCTTCCAGTGGCATGCCAACACCAATCAAGGTTCAGCTGCAACAGGTAGGTACACACAGCCCATAAGGAGGGTGCACATGGAGCACCTGGCTCAGTTTATTGGGAAGACTGTGCCACTGCACCTTACAGTACACCTACTACATAAGGCCATTCTACCAAGAACAGAAGATGTGGCACCATTTCTTAATACATAGAAACAAACAAGAGGAAGCAGCCAAACTGAGAAGACAAAGAAACAGGTCCAAAATAAAAGAACAGGAAATACGTCCAGAAAAGAACTATTAAATGGAGGCAAGCAAACTACCAGATACAGAGTTCAAAACAATGGTTATAAGGCTGCTCAAAGACTTGGTGAGAATATTAACAAACTAAAAATGGACATAGAAACTACAAAAAGGACCAGTCAGAAATGAAGAATACACTAACTGAGATAAAGAATACATTACAGGGAACCAGCAGGAGAGTTGATGAAGCAGGAGAGGATGAGGTCAATGATTTCAAAGATAAAGAAGCCAAACACACTCAGTCAGAACACAAAAAAGAAAAATGAATCTAAAAAAAGTGAGGATAGTGTAAGGAGCCTCTGGGACAACCTTGAACATATCAACATTTACATCATGGGGGTCCTGGAAAAAGAAGAGAAAGAGCAAGATATTAAAAACCTATTTGAAAAGATAATGACAGAAAACTTCTCTAACCTGGTGACGGAAATAGACATATAAGACCAGGAAGCACAGAGAGGCCCACATAAGATTAACCCAAAGAAGCCCACAACAAGTCATATGATACTTAAAATGTCAAAGGTTAGTCTGGCCAAGATGGAGGTGTAGGCAGAAATGTTTCCCTTCCTTGCACAATCGAATGAAGGATAACAGGCAATTTAAAAACAAAACACATCCAGAAGTGCCAGGAAATCAAGCTGCATGGAAGTCCGACAACCACAGACTTAAAGAAACATACATCCAGACTAGTAGGAGGAAAGAGATGGGGGCAGAGAAGATGACAGGGCAAGGTAAGGCAGCAGATGGGGGTGGGGGGGTGAGGGTGATCCCACATTTGTACGGGGATAGGCTGGGCGAAACACATGAGACAGACCACTGAAACTTTTAGCAAGGGAAACTAAAGGCTCAAAACCTCTGGCTGTAATAATCCACGGCAGTTGCAGCAGTGGAAGAAACTCCCAGTCTCAGTAAAGTGGGGCGAGAGCTGAGGAAGTGGCATTGTTCCCTCTCAGACCTCTCCCCCACAGTCAGTGTCACAATGCAGGGGAGAGGATTGCCCTGCTCTGGCGAATACCTAAGGCTTCACCCCTTACAACTTAACAGGTGCACTGAGACAAAGAAATGTGGTCCAAATGAAAGAACAGATCTAAATTCCAGAAAAAGAACTAAGCGATAAGGAGATAGACAACCTATCTGACGGAGAGTTCAAAACCCTGATAATCAGGATGCTCACAGAGTTGATTAAACTCAGTCACAAAATGAAGGGAGAAATGAAGGCTATACAAAGTGTAATAAAGGAAAATATACAGGGAACCAAAAGTGAAGGGAGGAAACCAGGACTTAAATCAAGGGCTTGGAGCAGAAGGAAGAACAAAACATTCAACCAGAACAGAATGAAGAAACAAGAATTTTAAAAAATGTGGAGTGGTTGAGGAAGCTCTGGGACAACTTTAAACATTCCAACATCCGAATCATAGGGGTGACAGAAGGAGGAGAGGAAGAAATTGAAAACTTATTTGAAAAAATAATGAAGGAGAACTTCCCCAATCTGGCAAAGGAAATAGACTTCCAGGGGGTCCAGGAAGCTCAGAGAGTCCCAAAGAAGTTGGACCCAAAGAGAAACACACCAAGGCACATCATCATTAAGTTACCCAAGACTAAAGATAAGGATAGAATCTTAAAAGCAGCAAGAGAAAAGGAGACAGTAAACTA
>VMDR010035715.1:0-10680 GCA_007922815.1 Macrotus californicus | reverse complement strand
ATTATTAAAATAAATGTCTTTTTTTACTGAGTTAAAGATGTATTTCTCCTCAGACTTAATCCAGAATATATTAATTTTACTCTCAAAATTCAGATGAGGGCAACTAATTTTTTTTATGAAAAAGCTTATACAACGGGAGGAAAAACAAATCAAGCATTTTAAACGTGGTCCTACTGTTAACTCCAAGTGGGCCCAGCAAAGCTGAACAAACCAAAAATAAACTAAAACACAGAAATCCAGCCTCCTTTAAAATACTAGATTTTAACCTTCCTCCTGTCTAAATTGGTGAAAATGGATCAATGGAGTTTGTAAACACCCTTTCCACCTGGCTTTGCGCAGTTTCCATTTCACTTGTTTTGTAAATTTGGTCCCTGCCTGATTTTGTCCAGAACGTTTTCTTGAATCCCAGAGCTGGACAAGCACACCTCATTTGCATCACCGAGCACCCTGCAGCCGTTTGCACACTGCCCTTACTGTGTCAGAAGCAGGGTCGTGTGTTATTGGTCTAACAGTTAGCCCTGGGCCAGCCAGTCGGGTAAATGTCTGACCGTGGGACTAAACTGAACTGAGCTGAGCTGAGCTAAGACTAGGTAATCCAAAATTGTTCTTTGCCAATCAGTTTTGGGTTTCTTCAGTCCTCAATTGTAATGACCTCTGTAGAGTTTTGTTGAAAAATGGGAATCTTGTTTCTTAAAACAAAGCAAAGCAGACCCTGCAGGGATAGGCCTGACACAGGAGGCCTGCACTCAGATGTGCTTGAATACTGTGCTGTGAATCAACCCCTCCAGAAAAGCTCCAGAGGAGGTCGGTAGGATGCGTCTAGGGTTTGAAATCTCCTTACTGATTTCTTCTTTGAGGGAGAATGAAAAAGGTTTGGGGAAGTATCAAGAGTTCAAATAACCAGGTTTCAAAGTTCTGAGAACTCCAAGAAGAACTTTAGGAGAGTATAAAATACATTCTCGGCATAAATTTATTTTTTTTAATTTTAGATATGTAACAGGAGATATAGGGAAGCACTCATATTATGAACTCAATTCAAGAATGTTAAGCTAAAAAAAACACCTTATAAAATTGCCGTTAACAGTTTCCAGTTATAGAGTTCAAAAAAGTAATGATGAGACTTCAGTATAATAATTTTTTTCAAATCAAGCAAGGGATGTAATTGATTGTTTTAAATGTTTTACTTTATCCATTTTTTTATCTACATTATGTTTCCTGTCATATATTTATATACTTTGCTTTAAACTAAGGTAGCAACCAACAGAACAGCTTTCTATTTTTATTTATTTATTTAAATTACTTTATTGTTGTTCAATTACAGTTTGAATTTTCCCCCCACCACTCCCCCCCAACCCCAGCCAATCCCACCCCCCTCCCCTGCTCCCACCCTCCCCCTTGGTTATGTCCATGTGAACAGCTTTTTCATATGCGGGTACTCTGGCTACATTTGAGCACCTTTGTTTTTTAAAACAAATTGAGATATCGTGGACATGCAACATTATATTAGTTTCAGATGTAAAGCATAATGATTCTATTGTGTATATACTGTGAAATAATCACCACAATAAGTTGAACACCTTCATTTTTATCATCATCTCTGATGTGTATGGAAAGATGCTTGATTGATCCTGAGAAAGTTCTAGTTCAATTACTAAGTCACAAATTGTTTTAAAGGGGAATATTTGTTTTGTTTCTATTTCAAAAGTAACCATTTTCAATTTTCTATGAACAAGTTAAAAGCTATTGCATATTCTCATGGCAACTTTCACTGATCCCAAAAGAAACTCAATAGCAGATTTGATTCTGTTTGGGAAGGAATAAATTGCTCATTTTAAGGTTATTTTCTAACTATTTCTAGGCCCTTAAGCAGCCACGAACCAATAATCTGAACAATAAGGAGCAATATTTCCCTCAATGTGGAGATCAGATCCTGAAATGAAGGCGGCAGCCAATGGAGCGGCTTTTCGATGCATGAAAGGCGTTAATAGATGGCTCACACTTTGTGTAAAACGTAGGGAACTAGAGTTTTATACCCTGTACTTTTACTTATTTAAAAGAGGACTATATTCAGTAATTAACGTTGTGACATGATCTGACAGAATTCTATATACCAATTAGATGAACTGAAAACCAGGCACATCTACACCTAACTTGACGCAAAGTAGGCATGGACTGTTTGTTCAACAACTAGATGTTAACTACAAACTATGTGGCAGGCGCTATTCCAGGCCCTTCCTTGGGCTGCATGAGTGAACCACTCAGACAAAGATCCCTGACTCTGTGGAGCTCACGTGCTGGCAGAGGGCTCAGGGGATGGAAGTCCATGCGGCCAGAGCTGGGTGAGCCGAGGGGAGGGAAGTAGGAAATAAAGTCAAAGGGTTTTGACAGCCAGACCACGTGGGCCTCACAGGTCATTGTAAGGACCTAGATTTAACTCTCAGCAAGATAAGAGACACTGGGCAGTTGTGAGTCGAGGAGTGATACGATTTGACTGAGTTTTGAAAAGGATCCCTCTGGCTGCTGCACTGGGCATAGACCGCAGCAGCAGGCCTGTGAGTCGACTGTCAGTAATCCAGGTGACAGATGACGATGGCTCGGACCAGGGTTGGAGCGGTGAACACGGTAAAAAGTGGTTAGAATTCTGGATATATTTTGAAGGTAGAGACAATAGGGTTTGCTCTCAGATTAGCTAAGGACTGTGAGAGAGTTAAGGTTTTCATCCTGATCAGCTGGACTATGGAGAATATGGCAAATAGGAAGAAAAGAGTTGGTAACAATAACTATGAAAAACTTTTGGGGGCCAGTATATGTAAAGAGAGGAGCCAAGAAATGGTATGCTAATCTCAGGAGAAATGCAGTAAACAGAACACTGTTTTAGGTGGGAGAAGCAATCACCTATTAATAGGCTAATGGCGATGGTCACATAGAGAAAGAAAATTTAATGATACAAGAGAGAGGGGTGGATTTCTGCAGTGATGTCCTTAGTGGGCTAGAGGGACGAGGACCCAGGCTACAAGTGAGGGTTTGGCTTTAACAGACAAGTTGATGACCCATCTGCGGTGAGTGGCAGGAAGGAGCATATGTAACTGAGGCAACTAAAACTCAAATGAAGTGCTATTGGACTCAGAATTCAAGCTTTAGCCACTTCCCACGTGAAAGGAAGAAAAAATGGAGCTAATCATAGCGTTAAACCACCTGCTCCGATGATTTATGTAATCTTTATAATCATTGAAACACAGGAAATATCATAATATGCTAGGAAGCAGAGGCATCATAAGACCTCACTCATCTGATCCATTGGGTGTGTGATTCGTTATTTGAAGGTGAGAATAACATTACCTAGACTACCCTTATTTCAGAGTACTACGTGTTGTGAGGATCAAAGGAAACAATGTAGGTAAGAGTGTTCCAAGATCCTTGGCACTTCTAGTATCCTCTTCCTGGAATACTTTTGCCCTGGCTCTTTGCACACGTCCTGGCACTGGGTCATCTTGTCTCAGCTCCAAGAGGTCTTCTGTGACCCCATGAAAATGGCTCCATATGTCTCACTGAGTCAGTCATTCTCTGTCCCATATTTATACTTTATTATGTTCCTAGCACTTATATATATTTGAAGTCATCTTCTATAATTGTTTGTTTATACATTGATTCTCTTTTCTGCTGAAGTATAGACTCCATATGGGAGAGCAGTCTTTTTTTTAATTCACTGGGGAAACATTGGTCAATAACATTATATAATTTTCATGTGTACAATATTATAATTCAACATCTGTATACTCTATTAAGTGCTCACCACTTGAAGTCTAGTTTCCCTCCGTTAGCCTATTTTCTCCCTCCCTGCTCGCCTCTTCTCTTCTGGTGACTACAATTAGGTTGCCTGTACCTGTGAGCTTATTTTTGTTTGTTTTGTTGTTTTTGTATTTGTTACTTTTTGTTTTGCATCCCACATATAAGTGGGTGGAGAACAGTCTTGTTCACCATTTTCTCCCAAGAGCCTGGAACAGTGACTGGTACTTAGTGGGTCTTCATTAAATTTCTATTGAATAAATAATTGAATGTCATTATTACTCTAATTAAAGATAACTTTCCAAATAAAATATCAATTTAGAAAATATACTGAAAAGTTATTACCATTTGAAGTTTTGTTACTTAACTGCACAGAGATGTTTAGTGTAAACTTCCAAAATTGTTTCCTGACAATTCTCCTCTTCTGTTATTTCCTTCCAAGTGAATAATCTCATTCGATGTGCTTAACAACAGTAATGATTTATCACTGTGACAAACTGAAGGAGTTGTAGCAAATTGCATGTCTTAGGAATCATTCAGTAAATATTAAGCAAAGAAAGGAGACCTGTCTGATTGTAAGAGTGAGACTCTCCCTCCTTAGAGCAAGTTAATGTCTATTTATTTATTTATTTATTTATTTATTTATTTATTTATTGCTTGATTATAGTAAGAAATGTGATGATCCAAGAGAATGTCTAAGAAGGGACTCTGGGCCCAAGGCACAATTCTCCCTTCTAAAAGGGATTTCAGAGATAATCTTTGAACCTCCTTAATCCTTACCAAGTATGTATGTGATGGTGTATTATATCCATCATCCATGTAACCTATACTCTATAGTATGGGAGAATTACATGCTGTGGTCATTAGACATTGGCTTCCAAAGACCTGGTTATTTTCCAGTGGGGCCAGTATGCTTCCCACAGCAGAACTGGTCACAGAAAAATTAACACACAGATTTTGCTAATGGGTAGACAGGCAGGGAAGGTGAGAATTGACCCAGTACATTTAATAATAGATGACTCCCAGCCCAGTGATAAAGTTGATTCCCAGAAGGACTGTAGGATAGCTAGTATTTCCCAACATTTCTTTAGTCCCTGTGTTAATTGATGTTGTGTGACTTATGGTTATTTTTTTTGTAGCAGAAGAAAACATTTTTCTTAATCCAAATACTATAGCTGTCTTGCATGCTTTTATTTCTTCCTGTCTCCTTCCCTTTCTTTTTTTTCTCCCTTTCTTTCTTCCCTTTCCCTTTTTCCCTCCCTTCTAGTCTTTCTCCAGTGCTTTTCCTGCATAATGAGATCTTTCAAGAAGCCTATAATCCATACTTCTTAGAACTTGCCAAAGAAAGGAGAATAAATCTAAAGTAATAGCAAGCTCATCTCACCTACATTTCTGTTAGAAAGAGATTTCCATCATGTGTTTGCTGCCCTGGGTGAGCATTCAGAGGCCTGTGTGCGGCTGCTGAGATAAGAACTGTGAGTTATGCTTCAGAGTTGACTCTGACCATGATGATGGCCCATCAAGCAGCAATGTGAGCAAAAATCAATCATTTTCCTCTCCTTCTCTACACTAGGGCATTGGAGTCTCAAAAGGTAGAAATTTTTATTGAATTCTCTTAATTTACCAAGAAGACATTTCCAAGGAAGGCCATGTGGACTTGAAGCGATGAAAATCAAGTTCATTTTTTCATGGAACTATAAAATACAACTGCCTCTTCATCTATCATCCATCTTTCTAGCATTCTGTACAACCTATCTTATTCCTTATGTCTCTGACTATAACTGTTTACTCACCCTCCTCACTAGACTATTTTAGTTACTTTTGAATTCCCAGGGAATACATAGTGTGGCATATAATAGGTGCTGAGTAAATGTTTGAGTAATACATGAGTTACATTAGAATATACTTATTATTGAAGTCTGTGCTAAATTCTCAGTTTTTAATCACATAATCTGTCACTGTGCCCCAGAACTGCATACCCCAACTGCTCCCTCAGTGGCTTGACCTAGAAAACAGTGCTGCTTTTTAACAAAGGATGATAATATATACAGGGTACAAGCTACAGACTAATTCACATCAAGTAGGCTTGCAAAAAACCTTTAATGTGTAACCACCAGCAGGCAGTGAAAAGTTCCAGACACAAAATTACAAGGACATTTACATGGAACATTACCATTTTCAAACTGCTTTCACTCACAAAGAAAAGGCTTTGTATTCAGGTGTATATCAATATGAATGACACCTTGTTGCATAAACACAAAAGCTTCTGATGTCTCTTCTTTCATTTGAAAGAAGGACAAGTAAAGTCAAAATGACATGTAATTCTTCCTGCACCAGTCAGTTATAGCTGATGCCATGGACACATGGTTTCTGGTGTTGGAATCAAACTAGCAGAACATAGCATAGGTGTGATTCAATAGTGTTTTACCATGTCACCAATTCTATTCCATCCTCCAAGTTTGGGAAGGGTCAGTACTTGGATCCTGTGTGAGATAGGACATGCTGGAAGAAACTGACGGATGAGTGGAAGTTAGTATGGCTGTGCTTTTATTATACTTTTCATCAAAAGCAAGGTTTGTGTTCCTGTATTTTAAAAGATGAGGGGGCAAAAACAGTCCTGCACTAGTTCACAACAAACTTACAGCACACATACAATAGGTTCATAACTAGACCATTAATTTGTTGCTTGATCTTGGCAACCAGTGGCCAATTCGATTTTACCATTAAGTCTTCCACATTCAAAGAATGCAGGGGTGGATACATCACTGGCCATATAAGGAATTAAAATAATTATGTTAAATTTTTAAAAGAGAATATAATTGTAAACTGTGACTTCCTCATTGCTTTTGATAGAGAGTTTTGTTTATTTGTCACCCCTCTTCAAAGAAAACAAAACCCAAGCCAGTGAGGATGAGGATGGAAGTCTTGTACAAACAGTACAGCCTTTGCTTGAACTTTAATGGGGCAGAAGCAAGCTAGGTCTCTCTGCCAAAGTGAGTACTTACATGTCTCTTGTAAAACTTTGAGAAGACCCTTACTTATGCAATGCAGATTATAATGTCAGTGGAAGAATGCCTAATCGGAAAATCAGGAATAGGGCATCCTGAATATTAGCTTAATGGGTATAACTTAAAATGCAATCTCATGACTAAAACTTAAAAATCAGCCACTGATTTCCTTCCATTCACCTCCTTTCTTACCATTCCCAAGGACAAATGATCAGTAAGGGACAAAGTGTCCGAAAACACATATTTGTCCAATTGGAATGAAGTGAATATGCTTTTATGTTTAGGAAGAGCCTTAATCACGCTGGTAGTTTTCAAAGCAGTGGTTCCTGAAATCCTTCAGAGCAGAGCAACATACCAAGTGTATATATTGTAGCTTTTTTATCAGATTTGTAGGTAAGTAAATTTTATGTTCATGTGGCTCCTGTAGCCACATTTATCCAGCCTTCCATTTTCTTTTGCCTGAGAAGTAGGGCAGACTCTTCCTATAACATGGTTCCCCTTGAGCCTCATAGTGACTGAAGTAACTGAGTGAACTAAGCACTTAAACATTCCAAGTCCCACCTGCTGAACAGCAGTTTTGTAGACTTTGGCAGTGCCATTCAGTTGTAGTCAACTCTCGATTGGTCATGTGAGTGGGAAATATTGATGATTAAGATTGGAATTATTGTAGTGTTTTCCACTCAAGATTCCTAACTAGAAAAAAGAGTAGGTTCAAGTTTAGAGCATGGTCTATAGTAGCTACTATGAGAGAGAAGTTTTTTGACATTTTTTTTCTTAGTACATGAGAATTATGTTTTCAAGTCTATGTCAAATATCTGTTGGCAATCAGTGTTTTTAAACACACTATTGGATTGCTTTAGTTTAATTTAGTTTAGTTTAAGTGCTGAGCAAATGAGCAGCTCATTCTTCCAATGACATGTCTCCCCTTAAACCTCAGAGCAGCCCAAGACAAGGATTTGGATACATGTGGTTTATTGGGAAGGTGAGGGTAGGCAGAGTGAGAAAGGCAGAAAGGAGAAAAGCCAATATAGGATGCATCATTGAGCTGCTTACTCTTGCAGGCATCTGGAGCTCAACCCTCTGTGGAACCACATGTATATCTCCTCAAACTGTTCCTCTGAAGGACAGAGAGCTGGGGCACTTATCCCTCATTAGCTGTGGATTGTTCCCAGAGGCATTAACCATGCTGCACTTGTGGGTCTTCCTCACTTGCAGCTTGATCAAGTTTCTGAGGCTCGGAGAAAAAAAACAGAAAAGGGACAGAAAATTGAGAGGCCCGTTGGGCACTCAGGCTGTGATGCTGTTAGTTTGCATGAGAACTGCCCTTTACTGCTGCAGGTGACATCTTAGGTGGACATATTGCCGACCATCAGGAACATGTACTTTATTCTCCTATATAGAACTATTGAGCCATAGCTGAATAATTTTATTGTAACATATTTTTCTCAATGAACAATCTAGTAAAATTAATGCTCCAGGAAGCATGTTTACCCTGGGATGTTGAGTAGTGCTAGCACACCCATTTAGAAGCCCAAATAAATGCTAATTGGAAATTATGGAGGGAGATATGCCTCCAAACTTGCCTAGGAGTTCTCTAGCATGTTGGGGACAGGCAGCACTCAGTGGTGCCAAAAGAAGAGATGATAACATCAAACTTGTTTTGCATCTCTTCCCCTAGCTTTTCCAAATTATATTAATTCCTCTCCTTTAGTTGCTACTATAGAACAGAGCCATTCCATTTTCTTTTATGTAGTTATTGATGAGAACATCCAGGTGCTTGAGATATGAACATGGATCTCACATCTCATAGAAGACCAGAAACTTGGTTCAGGCTCTCTAATTCCAAGCCTAGTGGGCTTTCTGTGAACAAGGACAGCATCAGATAAACAAAAATCAGCTGAAAGTTGGAAAACCTATGTCCAGATGAATTTGATCAAATAGTGTGTGACGCACATTACAATGTACTCACGGTCTGGGGAGCTGTGTCAAGGATAAAGAACCCAGGGCACGAGTCTGAAGAAGGGGGTTTGGGTCTGATCTCTAATGCTTAACAGCAGAGAAGAAAACATTGTTAAGTATTTGGAAGACTTCTGGCCAAGATGGAGGCGTAGGTAGACACACTGTGCCTCCTTGCACAACCAAAAGAGGGACAACAACAAATTTTAAAACAAAAAACAACCAGAACTGACAGAAAATCGAACTGTATGGACATCTGACAACCAAGGAGTTAAAGAAGAAAATTCATCCAGACTGGTAGAAGGGGTGGAGACGGGCAGCCGGGCAGAGAGGACGCGAGGCAAGGCAACAGCTGGCAGACCGGGTGGGCAAGGCATGGCTGGCGGATCGGGCGAGGTGGCTGCTAGCAGACCGGGCTGTCCCACACCCACATGTGGATAAACCGGGACGAACAATTGGGGAGCAAGACAGATCATGCAACCCAGGGTCCCAGCATGGGGAAATAAAGCCTCAAAGCCTCTGATTGAAAGCTCCTGTGGAGGTTGAGGTGGTGGCAGCAGGAGAAACTCCCAGCCTCACAGGAGAGCTTGTTAGAGAGACCCACAGGGTCTTAGAATGTACACAAGCCCACCACCTGGGAACCAGCACTGGAGGGGCCCAATTTGACTGTGGGTAGCGGGGAAAGTCACTGAAAACCAGCAGAGAGCAGAGCGGGTGGCATTGTTCCCTCTCAGACCCCTCCCCCATGTACAGCATCACAACGCAGCGACATGGTCGCCCCTATCTGGTGAACACCTAAGGCTCCGTCCCTTACTATGTAACAGGCACACCAGGACAACAAAAATGGCCCAAATGAAAGAACAGATCAAAGCTCCAGAAAAAATACAACTAAGCAATGAAGAGATAGCCAACCTATCAGATGCACAGTTCAAAACACTGGTAATCAGGATGCTCACAGACTTGGTTGAATTTGATCACAAATTGGATGAACAAATGAAGGCTACAATAAGGGAAATGAAGGAAAATGTACAGGGAGCCAATAGTGATGGGAAGAAAACTGGGATTCAAATCAATGGTGTGGACCAGAAGAAAGAAAGAAACATTCAACCAGCACACAATGAAGAAACAAGAATTCAAAAAAATGAGGAGAGGCTTAGGAACCTCCAGGATGTCTTTAAACGTTCCAGTGCCCGAATCATAGGGGTGCCAGAAAGAGAAGAGGAAGAGAAAGAAATTGAAAACTTATTTGAACAAATAATGAAGGAGAACTTCCCCAATCTGGCAAAGGAAATAGACTTCCAGGGAGTCCAGGAAGCTCAGAGAGTCCCAAAGAGGTTGGACCCAAGGAGGAGCACACCAAGGCACATCATAATTACATTACCCAAGATGAAAGATAACGAGAGAATCTTAAAAGCAGCAAGAGAAAAGGAGTCAGTAGCCTACAAAGGAGTGCCCATAAGACTGTCAGCTGATTTCTCCAAAGAAACCTTGCAGGCAATAAGGGCCTGGAAAAAAGTATTCCAAGTCATGAAAGGCAAGGACCTCCATCCAAGACTACTCTATCCAGCAAAACTATCATTTAGAATGGAAGGGCAGATAAAGTGCTTCCCAGATAAGGTCAAGTTCAAGGAGTTCATCATCACCAAGCCCTTATTATATGAAATGTTAAAGGAACTTATCCCAGAAAAAGAAGATAAAAAATAGGAACAGTAAAATGACAACAAACTCACAGTTATTAACAACTGAACCTAAAACAAAAACAAAAACAAACCAAGCAAACAACTAGAACAGGAACAGAATCACAGAAATGGAGATCACACGGAGGGTTATCATCAGGGGAGCGGGTGGGGAGAGGGGAAAAGTTACAGGGAATAAGAAGCATAAATGTTAGGTAGAAGATAGACAGTGGGAGGTTAAGAATAGTATAGGA
>VMDR010035714.1:0-10680 GCA_007922815.1 Macrotus californicus | reverse complement strand
AGGACTTAAAACTTACATCAACGCGGAAGTCTTCTAACCTCTTAAAGCTACAGAGGTATTCCTGAAGTTTTGGGTCAATTGATTGTGTCTTAGATTGAGAATATTTTAGATAAGCCCAAAACTTTTCTAATCCATACAGTTGACCTAGTAACAAAGAAGAATACACATGATAAGTTATACAGAATTTTTAAAAAATGATTCATACTGAACATAATCCTACCAGCAATAAACCATTTTATCTTCCAATATACACATTATCTAGATCTTGAGAATAACACATTTTAATGAATAAAGGCAGCTAACATTTATTGAGCTTTTGCTATGTAACAGGTATTATTTAAGGGGTTTATTATATAGTAAAGCATATACAACCCTGAAATATAGGTACTTTCGCATATACTACTGATGAGCAAACTGAAATTAACAAAGTTGCTTTGGGGCCCAGATCACAAAGCTACTAAGCAGTAGAAATGGGATTCAGACCTCGGCCAGAGCCTGGCTATTGCCTACTGTGCTGCCCCACCATTCCAAGCACACCTTCTGATGTTACACAGAATCGTCATGTATGAGGCCACTGGTAAGTAGCCATATGTGTCAAGTGAACAATAAGGACAAAATGCAAGTCCATAAAGCAGCAGTGATTTTCCCACACCTCAGGAAATGTCTTCTTACTGCAATGTGGAGCCCCATCTTCATCAAGCACCACAATAGTAGCCTGAAGGCCTTAACTGGTCTGCCCTGAAGGGAAAGTTGTAAATTCCCTATGTATTGACAGGCTCAGGTTTACAACTAATAAACAGAATAAGCTACTGCTTTGTTTTGTTTTGTTTTTTTTTACCAGATTCGTAGTCTTTTTTGGTTTCTTCTTGGAAATCCTTAAAAATTTCTTGTCTGAATTTTTTTTCCAGTCCATAACTATAAAACCTGAACAGACATTCTAATCCATACCTGTGAAAAATAAAAATGTTTACAATAAAATTTTTGCTATGACAATGCTAACATCTCCTATTTAGTAGGACTGATACAAGCAAACACGGCACACACTGTTTTGTTTAATCTTCACAGTAGCCTTATGAGGGTATGCACTGTAATCCCTACCCTATAAAGAATCTAAAAGCTTTGGGGGGGGGGTGTATAATTTGCTATGGTCACAACAAATTAATGGGCTAGGACTCAAAACCAGGTCTCTTTACAAAGCCTTCTGGCACTGAACCACTGTGCTAGACTTCCTAAGAAATAGCTAAATCCAGTCTAGGGTATCAACACTGAGGAAACAAATGCAAAACTACAGTGTTATAACAAAGTGTTAGAAACATACAGAGGAACAGAGAAGAGGAACTCCCAATCTAGATTTGGGTAGGAATGTGATCAGAAAAGTATTAGAAAGTCCTGAAGAACAAACACATCGTTTGCTTAAATAGCAAAATATGCTAAACTAATCATAATAATACTGGGCTTTCAAACTTTTCTAAGTTCACAGTAAGGAAATTATTTTAAATAGTGACCAAGTCAATATAACACTCATCTATATTATGTGTGTACATAAAGGCATGTAAGTTTTTCAAACTATTCTTCAATTTGTATGCATGTATATGAATTGTGAAACAATTTAACCTTATTATGTTCAGTGCTGTCTTACTGTATTTTCCACCGTATTTTCAAAACAAGTCAGAAGCACTAAACTGGTTTCACAAACCATAGTGTGAATGAAAACACTGAGGTCAGAAATGGCAGTTTTTGCCTTATGTGTAAACTCTGGTAAACTAGCAAACAGTAGCTATTAAAGTTGTGATAAGAAAAACTATAAATCTGAATTCAAGAACAGTATTTAAACTGATGGGACTGATTAGAGATGCCAGCAATGAACAGAGGTACAAATGCCACATATCTGTCATTCATTCTCAAGATAAAGATTCTAGATGAAAATTAAGTGGGCTTTATTTTTACAAGCCAGTGCAATTTTTTTTCAGAAAAATTCACTTGCAGATTTTTTTCCTCTTCAAGATCACAATATCTGATTAACAACAATATATTCTTATTTGAGATTTACAAGAGGAATCCATTTTTAGAACTGGGAGAAGGGTAAATTTAGAAAATACTGAGAGGAAAATTATCTTTTCTTCTTTACATCACTTCTCCTTTCTCCCTGTACTCAGGAGTAAACAGTCTGCATGAGTCCACTTTATGTTCCTTCCCACCTTCTTGATCTGGTCTTAACTCAGTCTTAGAGGTACTCTCAAAATTGCCCCTGATCACTTCTCAAAATAGTAAGGTTCAACCAGGACAAAAGCCAGCAAACAAACAACCAGCAAAGCAGAGAGAGGAAGAGAACAAGCAGAGATAAGGATATGTCCAGACGTCTGGACACTAGAGAGCTGGGTTCACACAGAGAATGCATAGTTCAGTACCTCTGGTGCCCAGAGGACTAGCAGTAGGAAAAATGAGATTCAACAGGTAAGTGAGGACATATGAGAGGCCTTATTTTTTCTTGGCTCAAGCACGTATTAATGTGGGGATGTATATGAAAACACTGAGTTGGCCAAAAAGTCTGTTATGTTTTTTCCGTAAAATAAAAGACACATTTTTTCATTTCCACCAGTAACTTTATTGATTTGGATATTTTGAGTATGTTGACTATCTCCTGCTATTGGCTTCTAGTGGGTTAGAGGTTAGGGGTGCTACTAAACATCTTCCAATGCATAAGATAGACCTGCAGCAAAGAATTATTTGGTCAAAATGTCAATAGCACAAGAAACTTCACAAACCACTTTTGACACGTTTGATCAGTCACAGCACTTTCTCTAGGCACTGCACAAATCTTTTTCTGCATTTCAGTTGTGTTTTAATCTTTCTTAAAATAATAAAGCAAATACATTGAAATGTTGCATATCTTCTTCCATCTTCAATATTAAAATGACTGCACAAAAATTCACCAATTTTGCTAAGTTATTTTTTTTAAATGCACACTGGTATGACAACTGACACAACACACTCTAACAAAATTGTTTTGAATAAAGTTAAAGACAAGGAAGCACTACTAGAGCTATTGTACGAAAAAAATGTAACAGACTTTTTGGCCAACCCCAATACATGGGAAGTCTGCGGTAGTGGGGGCAAGAAAGAAAAAACTCTCTCCTTCAAATTTCATTTGGCCTTTATGCAAACCCCTAAAATGGTCCCAAATGATCCCACTTCCTGGTATTCACAAGCTTGTATAGTGCCCTCCTATACTGTAGGAGTGTGGGTCCACCAGCCACACAATATGGCAGAGTAAGGGTGTGTCCCTTTAAAGTATAGATTATATAAGACACTGGGGCTTCCCCCTTGGAAGCGCTGCCTCTTTGTAGCTCACTAGCTCCGAGTGGAGTCAGTTGCTAGATGCCCCACACAGAGGCCTGTGTGGCGAAGAACTGAAGTCTCCTGCCCACAGACATGTGAATGAGACTGAAGAGGATCCTCTAGCCCAAGTCGTCTTTAGACGCCACAGCCCCATCCAACACCTTGACTGCAATTTCATGAGAGAACTGAGCAAGAATGACCCAGCTGGGCTATTCCTGGAGGCTTGACCCATAGACTAGTCAGTGTGTGTTGTTTTAAGCTTCTGAGTTAAGGGGTAATTTGGTTATGCAACAATAGAAAATTAGTACAGACCCTCTCCCAATTATGTAGTACTACTTTCACAGTTCAAAACTGGGCTACTTTTCATTACTAGTTTTTATTTTTTAAAAACTCTCCAAGTGTGAACATATGAAAAAATATTTGACCTGTAATTTTCTTTTGCATCTTCCCAAGCAAGTTGTTTGAATTCCTCGTACATTTTTTTATTGAAGTGGTCTCTGAGGAAAAAGGACCAGAAACGAAAGAGAGTATTCATTTCTTGGGACTGGCCTACTCCTAATCGCTTCCTCTCTGGAAAAGGTTAAAACAAAACATTTTTAAATTAAAGATACTTCTTAAACTCAAAACAGTAGACATTTTATATAACTTAAAGATGAAGCATATTAATCCTCAAAATGTATTTGGGTTTCTTCTAAACAAAGGACAAATATTAACCCATTTACTGACTCATTGCT
Source organism: Macrotus californicus (assembly GCA_007922815.1). Taxonomy (NCBI): domain Eukaryota; kingdom Metazoa; phylum Chordata; class Mammalia; order Chiroptera; family Phyllostomidae; genus Macrotus; species Macrotus californicus. The sequence goes on along the minus strand of VMDR010035714.1, from coordinate 6,607 downwards.
CAAATTCAAGTATTTGTCAATAGTAACAAAAATATAGTAAACTTTATTTCTTAATGTGTCTAAGCTACAAAATACATAATATATATAAATATCTAAATACCTAAGGAATAAGTGTAACAAATAAAAGAATATCTTAACCTGATATTAAATGTCACAATTTGAATTTTTTAGAATTATATTGTAATGTTAAATATAGCTATATAAAGGCAAGCATCTTACCACTCAGGCACCTTCGACGATACTTGTGGTACACTTGTTGGGTAAAGCCATTTTCCTTCAGGAGCTCATGAGAAGGGTGCTGGAACTTGGGGAATGAATGAGGGGTACATCCATAACTTCCTACCAGTTGTGCACCTTCTGAAGGCGAAGCATTTGAACTGCTGTTTGAGGAGAGGAAAAAAGCCTTCAGACTAAAGTATCAACAACCAAGTATTTAAACCAATTTGCACTATTTGTTCATTAGTGAAAATATAAGCCATAGAAAAAACATTAGTTCCCAAAACTCTCCTAAACTAATAACATACAGATTTACATATGAATTAGTATTTATGTTCATCTTGATAAACCATTCCACCAAATACAGAACTTTTCACACAGCAGGTATTCAAAAAAATTTTGTCGAAGGATGAATAAAAGTTTAATCTGTATATGGTGCACTTAATCTCCAAAATGCAGGAAAAAGCCCTTTTTACTGTGTGGTTAATTAATATTTTACATGTAAATTTCCAAGGATAATACCACTTTTCTAACCAAGCAAAACCAGTTGAAATTTAGGAGTCTCTTGGAAAAGGATCAATGTACTTTGAAATGTCTCTATAAGATTAGGAACCATGTAAACCAAATAAACCAGGGAAAAATTAAAGTTTTAGAAGAAGTTCTATATGTAACACCTTTTGTTCACACAAGGTTACATAAGTGCCTCTACATGGGGAAGGTAGTTTCATTAACCCAGTCATTTATTGAGTACCGCCTATGCCAGGCACTGAGGTTCTGCCATCCATGAATTTACTATCTGAAGACAATACATACAAAAACTTACTGAGCACAGTGCCTGGGGCATTACTGAAAGACTACAGTAAGTGTTAGTTAGCATTAAATAATTTCACTACAATGACAGAACCATTACTGACACACATCACAAAGAGCCAGAAAAAAAGACCTTTTAAAAGAAGGGGCAGTGAGAGATAAGAGAAAGGAGAGATGACAAATTCCTGCTGTACAACACAGGGCAAAGGCAGCTGCTGAGAAATGTGGGGTACACAGATAGGCTCAGGAGCCCCACTCCTATGAGGAAGTTAATTAGAGATTAATGAAAAAACTGCAGATGACACAGATATCAGAAGAATTCCTTTGATGGGCTTATCAGCATACTGGACAGGACAGAGCTGAGGAAAGAATCAGTAAACTGGAATATAGATCAATCAAATTTATCAGAAAAAGAGCAGGAAAAAGATCAGGTCATCCAAGAGCATTTACTTTTCCTTCTTTGGTTTCTTTTTAGTATTTTCATGGTCTGTTATTTGCTAACAAATTAATGTTTAAGTATTTGTATATCTAATTAGTAACTATTTTCATCAAACTCAAAATCAAGAACAAAGCAATGTTTGACAAGCACAGTACCTGACAGAGGGTGCTCTGGGCCCGTGATCTCTGGAATCCATTACCCAACCGACATGACACTCCAGAGGGGGATTTGTACTATGTCTTGTTTTTCTCTTTCTTGGACTCTGAAGAAAAATCAAACATTGCAATTACTTTCAGGGGTGTGAACTTCACCAGTAAATTAAAACCCTCTGACTGTAAACCAACTCCAACATTTTCATACTGCGGATGACACATTATGAAATCATATGAAGTCATAAAACTCAAACATATCACATACAAGTTACAAAACTTAAACAAGGCCCTTGGCTAGGTTTCAACCCAAGGATTAAAGAAAATACAGCTTAGTATATAATTCTTCATTACACCTTCTGATGATCTTTAATTATACTATGCAACTCTAAAGAAGTTACTCCTTAACCTGAGAAAACATCACTATGGTAAAAATATCATTTTTTAACAAATTCTCACAGTCTAAGATATAGTCTTTGAATGGTACAGAAACTAGAAAGCCTCATTTTGTAATGTGAAAGGATACAAAGTGCAGACTGTGTACCTTTGCATCAATGGCTTTTGGTTCTTTAACAACAGGATAAAATCTTGGTGTTTTGTTTGGATCTTGTAACCTGGGTGTCCGAGGTATTTTGGATGTCCTTGCAGGATAAATTCTAGGAGATTCTGGAACTGCTGTTGGCAGTGAACAGGCCACTGTTGCTGAAGATACTTCTGAAACAACAAAGAGCTTCTGAGCTAATTAATCAGTCAAATCTGGAAAAGTAAAAAATTATTAAAAGTATTTAGATTCTAGGACAGTATTTTACTTTGAGAAAAAGGATAATTCTTAAACTCTCTACTCTCAAAGGACTTCTTCATTAGAAACATTTTAAATATATTAAAAATAAAAAGACACTTGTCAACACATTACCTAGCTTTTCTAAATTTTAATTTTGCTGACATTTTTTATTAAGAGAAAAATAGGCTGCAGCCCACTGTCTAATCACATTTTGCTTTTCCTCCTCACAGAAAACAAATAAGACATATTTAAGTGTCTTAAATTGGACATTTTAATCTATTATTATACATGTAATAACATCATTTTGCATAATTAACTTTATGTAAGTGACATCATTTTGAAAGCTTTTCAGTCAATATTTTGTTTGTGACTTAAATATTCAAGTTCTATTTGAATAGCTTTGGTTTATTCATATCACTGTAGAATATTATGCTGTTATAAAATGTATTAAAATATATCTATTCTCCTGAAGATCCATATTTATGTTATTTCCAAATTTTTGGTATAACGAAGAATTCTACTATAAAGATTGTTGAACATATCACATCTCCTGGTATAAGTGTGAACATTTCTCTAGTGTTTGTGTCCAAAATGGAAATGCTGAGACAATTGTCAAAAGCATCTTCTGACTTACTGAATGCTGACAACAAGCTCCCTTCTATAGAGGCTTTACCAATTTATAATCCCACCAGCAGCATGAAAAAGTCCCAGCAATTTCTCCTGGTCAAGACTGGGTTTTGTTCAGACTTCTAAGTACTCTTCCATAATGTGAGATTTAAATGATATTTGTATTTCCTTGGTTATTAGTGAAGCATATTTTCACAAGCATATTTTGAGCATATTTTCATATGTATAGTCATCGCTCAGATTTCCCCTTTCATGAGCTTGCCATTCACATCCTTTGACTATTTTTCTATTGGGTTGATGCACTAATTAGTTTGTGAAAATCCTATGGTAAGATACTAAGTAAGCAAGCATATGAATCAAGTAGGAGTGTCAAAAATGTAGGCTCCCTTTCTATGATTTTTCTTCAGACTTAACTTGTTTAGATTCACCTTTTGTTCATTCATTCAACAAATACTGAATGCTCACTATATGCCAAGCACTATTCTAGACACAAGTTTGTAAACTCAAAAGTGAACTTACCCCTCTATTACCCACTCTCCCTTCCTTGTCATCTCCCCTCCTAATCCATTTTCCTTACTGTTACCAGAATGAACATTCTGAGAAGCAAATTAGGTCATTTTGAATTTGTACCTAAACTCTCTCAAGTGTTTCTCTTTTGCCTCTTGTCAAAGACTAGGTTCTTTATCACGAAGTATAAGACTTTCCTGATGTTGCTACATCTGCCTTTTATCAATTTATTGTTTATTAAATTGAAATTTATTTTCTTACATATCATCCCATTAGATGCTAAGGCCAAGTCCAGAGCCTCCCTGAAAGCAAGGGCCACAGTCTGAGGTTAGTGCCCCAGTGCCTACAAAAGCACCTAGGGAAAGTATGTCCCTACCAAGTGACTGATCAGCATAACTGAACCATGATAATGCTGTTTTACCTTGTACCAAAATAAATAAATAAATAAAGATAAAAACATGATCCTATATTGAAATATATGTAAAATCCAGTGCTTTTGTTAAAGATCTAGGAGCAATAACAACCTAGGAACAATAAGGTTACTAGCAACTAGACTGTAATCTCTAAATTCCATTTCCCACTGACTTAGTCTCTAAAAGAAATAGGGTCTGGAGCAGGAAGTGTAACACAGGCCTGGAAAATCTTAAGCCAGACAGCAATGAGGTTACTAAAGATAATACTAGCTTAGGTCATGAGGGCACAACAGAAAACTTTAGGGGACCCCACCGGTAAAATGAAGTGATCTAATCACTGAAAATCATTACTGAAATGAATTAAACACATTAAATAAATAAGCTCCGTAAGTACATAAGGGCACTTTAAACCTTAATCATCTTTGTAGGTTGCTGAGGCACTAATTCATTATTCTGAAAACTGATAAACAGAACAAAAAGAAAGAAGTTATTACCCTTCCTTTCTTGTAAAAATTGAGCATAAGCGTAACCACAAAAAAACTGATAAAAGAATATTCTTCAAAGAACTGAAGGTAAGAAATACAGAAGGAATGATACAAAAAGACGATTTTAAGTCCACAACTAATGTCATCGATAGGTTCTGCAACTTTAATTGAAACAACATATAATGAAACCAATTTTAGCGCAGGCTAATTGATATGAACAAGAGTTAAGTTCCTATGGCATCCATCAACATTATAACAAATTGATGTTGAATGAAATGACATTATTCAAAGCACCTGCTTGCAACTTTAACAAAACAGAAGATCTAGGGAATATTCACAATGACTGCCTATGATCATTTGGTAAAATGTTGAAGGGAAATTCAACACCAACAAAGCCATGATCCATGAAAGAAATAATTGATAAGCTGGAATTCATTAAAATTAAAAATGTCTGTTCTGCAAACGGCACTGTTAAGAGAATGAGAAGACAAGCCACAGACTGAGAGAAAATATTCGCAAAAGACACGGCTGATAAAGCACTGTTATCCAAAATAAACAAAGAACTCTTAAAACTCAAAAATAAAACAAACATCCCAAATTAAAAACTGGATCAAAGATCTGAACAGAAGATATAAAGATGGCAAATAAGCAATAAAAAGATGCTCCACATCATATGTCATCAGGGAAATGTAAATTAGCATGCGATACCACAACATACCTATTAGAATGGCCAAAATCCAGAACACTGACACCAAATGCTAGAGAGGATGTGGGGCAATAGGAACAAACTTTCATTCACTGGTGGTGGGAATGCAAAACAGTACAGCCAGCAAGGAAGGCAGTTTGGCGATTTCTTACAAAACTAAAAATATTCTTACTATACAATCTAGGAATTGCCCTCCTTCATACTTACCCCAAGGAGCTGAAAACTTACGTCCACACAAAACCTTGCACATAGATGTTTATAGCAGCCCTAGTCATAACTGTCCAAGCTTGGAGGCAACCAAGATGTCCTTCAGTAGGTAATAGATAAATACATTGTGGTACATCTAGACAATGGAATATTATGCAGTGCTACAAAGAAATGAGCTATCAAGCCACGAAAAACCATGGAGGAACCTTAAATGCATATAACCAAGTGTAAGAATCCAATCTGCAAAGGCTGCATTCTGTGTGGTTCCAACTGTTCACCATTCTGGAAATGGAAACTACGGACAGTAAAAAGATCTGTGATTGTCAGTGGTTGGGGGAGGGAGGGTATGAACAGACAAAACAGGGTTTTTAGGGCAGTGAAACTATTCTGTATGATAGTATCATGGTAGATACATGATTCTCAAGGGATGTAGAACTCCAAGAGCAAAACCAATGTAAACTACTGACTTACAGTGATTTTTAGAGCAGTGAGAATACTATGTATGACACTGTAATAATGGGTGCATGTCCATGTAAATTTGCTCAAAGTCACAGAATGTGCAACACCAAGAGAAAACACTAGTGTAGACTGTGGACTTTGGGTGATTTTGATGAGTCCATGTAGGGTCACTGATTGTAACTTTCATGTGGGATGTTGCGAGGGGGAAACAACACCAATCCCCCGACAGGTGATGGCCAAGCAGGTTGGGGGCATAGAGTATGTGGGAAATCTCTGTGCCTGTATCTTAATTTTTCTGTGAGCCTGAAACTGATCTCAAAAAGAAAAGTCTTAAAAAAAAGGTTGAAGGGAAACTTTATGAATGGATCAGGCTGATAACATCTAAACCTAATGATCAATCAAAACACCAGTAAAAGGGAGCCTAGAAGACATATGATGCAATAGGAAGTAAACATCAACTCCTAAGAAATAGTCTAGCCACCAGAAAAAGAAAAATCCTGAGTATACTAAATCCTCTATATTTAAATAGCAGTTCATAAGAAACAGAGGAAAATATAAACATTAAATGATATGAAGACACAATCAAGTAAATCATAAGCAATTCTATACAAATTAACCTGTTTCTTTGACAAATCATTGGCACGGTAAAACAAAAGAAGAGAAATGAGTGTAGACTAAGAGTGACTTAATGGTCCTATCAATCAAATACAATATGTGTACCTTGTCTGGTTCACTATTCAAACAACCAATTTTGAGAAGACATATTTCATACAGTCAGGGACAACCAAACATAAACTGGGTAGTAATG
>VMDR010035713.1:0-10681 GCA_007922815.1 Macrotus californicus | reverse complement strand
CTTAACCTTATCAAACTGGGTTATAACCTGGTTTCTTATCCCAACTCTGCCAGTTACCTGGGGAATAGTGATATAATTTATAACTACTCTAAACATTGAATTCTATACCTGAAAAAAGGAGATTAATAAAACCAGCCTTATAGAGAACATGCAAATAATACATATATTTGGTTTCTCCCAACCACATACAAAATACTGTAAATACCACATACCTGTGGCATATATGGAGCTCACCTTATAAATCAAACCTGGAACATTCCATAAGTTACCAACTAAATACGGGTAGAAAGTTCTTCTAGAAATTACAGGATGATGGGTGATTTTACCACAACCTCCTAAGGTAGGGCACTGAGCTCCCTCATTCTGTTCTGGCTTCCTTCTAGCCACAGAAACACCATCCTCCCACATAAAACATCTACTCCATTTCCAGGCCCTCTTCACGCAGGATCTGAATGATGCCCCACGGGCAATCCCCTCTGAAGCATTCCTCCCCTTGAGCTGGGCTGCCTCAACCAAATGTTTCCACTGCAGCAGCAATAAAGCAAAGTTGCAAAAAAAAAATCTTCAAACTATCCCTGCAGCCACAGAGTTACCAGCATTATAAGTCTCTCCAGGACACCACAGTCCTAGGTTCTGAGAGATAGGCAAAGCTCTTGTCTTTGTTCAGACGTTCTCTTAATTAGGGCTCAGGCTGGGGAAAAGTCTCTGAAGTAAGCCTTGGCATGGCTCCTCCGGCTTTTTAAGAGTAATGGTTTTGGTGGGGAAGAAATGTTTTTAAAATCCAGATCTCTTAACTAGGAACCAAAACCAATCTAATCAGAGTGGCTGAGCACTGGGATATTTATTCACTAATGAGGCTCAAGGAACCAACAGAGAAGTGATTTTTGCTCTGGGTTCCATCAGGCTGCCTTGAATGCAGCCCACACTCACTCGTGCCCAGGAGCAGAGCCATGCCCACTGCTGAAATCAGGTCCCTGCAAGTCTCTGCTGAGTTGTCCTGTAGGGTAGGGGGGTTCTTTCACTTCCCGTTGCTTCTGCATTTGCCTCCATTATTCTCTTTTCCTCTCCTCACTCCCTCGCCTGGAGTGCTTCAGATTTCTCTGATTTTTTTTTTTAAACTGGTGTCCTACTCTAGTCAAGTTTGATTATTTGTTCTATACTCCTCAGAACCTTTGCACATGCTGTTCCTTCTGCATAAAAGGCCTTCTTTTCTCTAAAAAAAAAAAAATCTTCCTTATAAATTCTCATAGCTTTTCTGCGAAGTTTTTCTAAACCTCTCTCTCTACTCCATCTCTGCCCATGAGGAAGAAATGCTCACTCCTTCTGTTCCAACTCTTTACCTAATACATACCTCTACCATCCCACTTAGTATGGCGATTATGCACCTACATGTGTGTTTCCTCTATAACAGTCTGCACTTCACGAATAAAGAAATTGTATTATAAACTTGTACACCTGCTACTCATATAATGTCGTTAAAATGTTACCCCAATAAATTTAATTAAAAAAAGAAAATGTGCTAATTTATTTCTTCTGTTCCCAATTCCTATCTTAGCTCCTGGTTCATCATAGGACTTTCATGAATATTTGAGGGCTTCTTGCTAGTGAGAGATATATTACAGAACATCCAGTAAACAAAGCAGAGGTACATTCAAAGTTCTGTGGGAATAGAAAAAGGTATAAACAATATCTGAGACACAAGACACAGCTGACTAACTTCTAGATCTCAGGCTAGTTGGTAAAGTAGCAAAATGAAAAAGGCTACAAATACGCTCTTCCTCTATTACACTTCTCACTTTCTCTGCTGAGAGATTCAGAGAGAAAACACCATTGCATCCAATACACAATCTATGACCAGCATCCAACACGTTACTTGAAACATAATGGTGGTCACAAACTGTTTACTGGTGCAACCCCTGTGGGAAGCAGTATGGGGATACCTCAAAAAATTAAAAATGGATCTGCCTTTCAACTTAGCTATCCCACTTCTGGGAATATATCTGAAGGAACCCAAAACACTAATTTGAAAGAACATAAGAATCCCTATGTTCATTGCAATGTTATTTATAACCACCAAGATAATGGAAGCAGCCCAAGTGTCCATCAGTAGATGAGTGGATAAAATAACTATGGGACATTTATACAATGGAATACTACTCTGCCATCAAAAAGAAAATTTTACCCTTTGCAACAGTATGGATGGACCTGGAGAGCATTGTGTGAAGTGAAATAAGCCAGTCAGAGAAAGACAAATACCATATAATTTCTTCATGTGTGGAATCAAATGAACAAACTGAACTAACAAGGAAAATGGGACAGACTCATAGTTGGAGAGCAAATGATAGCTAGGGGGTGGGGGTGATGAAGAGGTGGAGGGACTGGGCAAAAGGAAAAAGGACTCATGGACATGGACAACACTGTGGTGACTGTGGGGGCAATGGGGGAGGTATAAGGGGACTAAATGGCAGTGGAAAAATGCAGTAAAGATTACATTAAAGAGACTATTTACTGAATAAATGTATGCAACAAGTAAGCTGTGCACCACTTTCAGAACTGTCTCTGTCAACATGAAAACAAAGAACATACTGACAGTGACCAGAGGGGCGGGTGGGGGGGAGGTGTAACAGGGGAAAGAAGGGGGAGGGTCAAGTCAAGGAACAGGTACCTGGACAAAGACAGCGGGGGTGGGCGGGGGGATTGAATGGGAGAGGTGGGTAGTGGGTAGGGTGTGGGAGAGTAATGGGGGAAAAATGGGGACAACTATAACTGAACAACAATAAAAAAAAGAAAGAAATATCTCTGTCATTGTGACTCAATAATACCAATCAGGGTCATAACCTACGTGCATATGACCCTTAGTTATTCTCCAAACTCACTCTCATTATCTTCTAATGCATTTTTTCTCTTTTGTTTATGGTCTATTAGTATGCCATTATATAATTAGTTATAATGTTTTATCACACACAGAAAATGTTTCTCTCCACTGTATGTGTGTATGTATATTCAAGGTAAGGATAAATTTGTGTTACAGTTATAACATGATTGTGTGCCTCTCTATCACCCTTGCCATTGTGGAAGTGCCATTAGAAGGGAAAGACTGTCATTGCTTCTCTCAAAATTTTTGCTTTCCAATCATCGGGCAGAGTCACGGAGGTATCGCTGTTTCACAATCAAATGGGTTGGATCAGAGAAGCGTCCCAAAGCCCTCAGGTGGGAGCTATTTGGGTTTTCTCGCACTGACACCCTTCCCCACCCTGCTGCTGATGTGCTGGCCGCTCAGGGCAGCTCCACCTTGCTCACTAGGGAGAGGACCAAAGACCATGCGGTCAAACGGAGTTTTCAAAACACAAAATAAACTCACCCCATGGCTCCTCTCCAGAATCACCCAGAAGATTATGCACAGAGCAAAACAAAGAGACACATGTGAAAGAAATAATCTGGGTACAACACTTTGCACATCAACTCTCTAGGCCCTTGTTTCTGAACTCCCCTGTAAGGTGCAGGCCTAGAAAGCATGGGGGATGCTGGACAGGGATGTTCTGATAGTCACTTGCTTTTCTTGGACTTTCTGACAAGATCACTAATAAATATTCATCCTTTGGTGTCACCCAATGCCCAGGCTGTCATATGGTGTCTGTGCTGATCTTTCTCCACCCAAAGGTGTGCAAAACGCTCAAAACCTCCATTAAGTTCCATCTACTATTCCTCAAAGGTTGTTAAAGAGCATCTTTATTTTCAGTTGCCCACCAATGCCTCAGATCCAGAGGGAAAATATTTTAGACTTCCTTTGACTTTGTGAAACTGCACTACAAATTGTTAAATCCAAACGTTTCCAGGAAACATTCAAGTGACATCTTTTTTTTCTACCCAGGTTTCTCGCTTCTCTGTCCTGTACCTGTCCAGTAACAATAATAAATAATATCCCCAAAACACGGTTTAACTGAACTTTGGAAAATAATACTGCTTTCCATTGACATTGTGTTTTATAAAAAGCTCTTTCACACATTTAGTCTAAATCACAAAATACCTCTACAGAATAAATTGGGCATAAAACAGAGAGCCAATTAACACCACACCACCTAGTCTGATGAGTTAAATGTATTACTGTTGCCAGAGAAACAGGTTTTACACTATGTTCAGGGGAGACGGGGCAGTTTTACAGAGCCGTACATGCAAAGTAGAAAAGGAGACAAGAACCAGTCAGTCCATAGCAACATAAAAAATAGCTATAGTTATTTTAGGAGAGAAACACAGCTGGTTCACCAATTTCCCTTTCTCATCACTATTTACGTATATTCACTATAAATATAGATTTATAGGTATGTGTATTCATTTTAGTTTTAAAATACACAGAAAATTTTAACGACAGTGTTTCAACATGCAGTGTTCAGAGCCCCTGAAATTACACAATAAATTATCTAGTTATATAACTTAAAGCTGTCCAGCTAGAAATTACTTGTTGCAATTAAAAGGATTTAAAGTATAATTTAATAAAATATTACTCCATACTTGACAACTGTTAAAGTGACAAATGAGACAGGACAAAGATGCTGGGGCTAAAAAGGACAGACAAGGCCACACAACTGGCAAGTATGTGGAGGACCTTGGTCTCTTCTGATCCACGAGTTAACATTTTCTCCGCCATTTCTGGTGCAATATAACGCACTGTTATAATAGGTGCTGAAAACACACTTTTGAACTATTTGTTTAATTTATGGGTTCAGTCACTCTTTTCTAGCTGTTATGACTGTATCGAGTCAAGAAGGAAGTTACATTTTACAAATAGATTTTAACGATTTTATTCACAGAATAATTTTAAAAGTTCTTTTTTTATAACATACAAAAATATTCTAACTGTGTTGAGGTCTAAAAATGCCATGTTTAGAGTTTGGAGAAAACTCATCAGTAACAGGCAAGTCCCTGTCGGTCCCACACGACTTCACGGGAGTATCATTGCCACCACATGGGGGTGTAGTGCTCTTAAAACGCACTTTGCAGAGAGCCTGAGCAGCTCAGAAGAGCAAGCTTGGGGGTGGAGAAGGGAGAGCTGGATTTTACTGGCAAAGACAAAGCACTTTGTCTCTTGCATTGAGCACGAGACCCTGGGATGAGAGTGAAGTCTTAATTCATCCTCAGAGTGTCTCCAGTAGGAAATTATCTTCATGATAATACTATGCCTAAACCTCTCCATCTCACAAGATACTTTCCCCCACATGGGAGCTACCTGGGGTGGGGCAGCAGTTCCACTGAAGCGGCCATATTAGCATGTGAATGCCACATTCCCCACTCCAGGAAGGTGCTGAGAAAAGGACTCAATGAAGCAATAGTTACTTTTGTTGTTGGAATTACTGTGAGGTAATTGGCCATGATGGGGGCTGTGTCCCCAGGCTGGAGGCACATCATGGAAGCCAGGGTCAATTACCTCATATTAATGCCCACAGTGAGAAATGCTATTATGACCATCCTAAGACATAACTATAAAATACTTAAAGTCTTAAATGGCAAACCCTTTTAACTACATTACAGTGATTGCAGATCCAATATAGTTTAATTAAAATAAAAAACACCACATTGGACACCCATAATGATCAGAAAGTTTCCTAATTGTGGACTAATTTGGTAATGAGAACACACCAAAAGAACTCCCCACAGAGTTACTACATCTACATACAGACTTTCTGCTTCTACGCCCATAGAGGACACATTTCTAAAAACCTGGCCAGTGTGAACAATTACTTCTTAAGTTTATGTTTGTCATTTTAGGGGCATCATTAACTCTTTCCGTAACTACGGTTTGGGGATGAAGGAGCATACTGTAATTTTAGTGGGAAAAGCATAAGCTTTGGAATCAGGCAGAGTGAAGTTTGAATCATAGGAATCCCAAGTTTACTAATACTAGCTGTGCAACTTAACTGCACAGTAGCCTATAGAGTCCACAAAGGAAATAAAAGGTAATTCAGATGGCATTCTGAAGATAATTTAGGAAGGGAGGGAGGTACGGCACGGTGAAGGGAATAAACAAGGAATAATGAGGCACTCAGGTCTCAAAAGCAGGAGCAGGAAGGCTTTATACCACCTCCAGGGCCTGGGGCAAGGGCAAAAACAGAGAAGTGGAGTCTGCTGAGAGTTGGGGCCTTTGAGTGTTCACTGACTGGCAAGAACTGCAACTGTGGGTGAACAACTGCGACCACACATCCTAGACCTTTTCTTCCTAGGCCTTCTGATCTCTGGCAAGGGCCACCGTTTGTCCAAATCTCACCAGAAAAAAAGCCAGTAAGGAAGCCCTAGGTGGGGCAGGGAACAACGGAGAGGAGAGCAAGTAATCGTTCTGGGTAGGAAGGATGCACACAGCTTACTCTGCTCGTCTTTCTGTCCTTATTTGTAAACAGAGAATTGAACACACTCTTGTCCAATAAAATTATTGTGAAGATTTAGTAAAATGTACCTAACATGCATAATGCAGTGCGCACCACATAGCAGATGCTCAATAAGTAGTAGCTAGATCATTGTGAAGGTGAGTGTCTATTCTCTATTAAAACTCAGCTACCATGCAACAAGGTTGCCTGCCCCTGGAGAAGTCATCTTGCTTCTTTTTCACAGAAAGCTGTTTTGTTTTTCCTGTAAAAAATAGGGAGACCATGAACAGAGAGATAACAGCACTAATTCTCTGAGTCATAAGCTTACTTTAGCTTTGATACAAGGGATATATATCAGTCAGTTATATATTTCTAACCAGCACGATCCTGCTCAGAGAGCAAGCACATCAGCGGGCAATGATCCAAACTCGGGGTTCTAAGCATTTTGGACCTTACACTCCACCATCTACCTATGACACATCTGAAATGAAACAAAACTTCCAATAGAATGCAAAAGTTTTCTTTTTGAAGGATATGTACACACCTTCAGTCTTTACATTTAAAATTATTCATAAGCATCAAATGCACTGAAGTTTGGCTGAGGGCTATTGCTCTTGTAGAGTACCCATGTTGCACAGGCCTCCCCCAAGCACCTAAAGTACAGCCTACCCCCCACCAAGCACCTAAAGTAGACCCCACTGCCCCAGGCACTCTCGGCCACAGGTTTTCTTGTTTTGAGGCCTGTTTTTATCCAAAGTCTCGTTTGTTGAGTTTTTTGCTTATATCCTGGGTTGGCCAAAAAGTTTATTTAGTTTTTTCCATAAAATAAAAGATATATTTTTCATGTTCACCAAAACTTTATTGATTTGAATATTTGAGTATGTTGGCTATCTCCCATGTGGTATAACATTGACTTTTCTCAATTAATGTCTCAATTTAATCACTATCAACTTCAACTGGTCTACCTGACTGTGGAGCATCATCCAGCAAGAAATCTCCAGCGTGAAACTTCACAAACCACTTTTGACATGTTTGCTCAGTCACAGCACCTTCTCCATACACTGCACAAATCTTTTTTTTGAATTTCTGCTGTGTTTTTACCTTTCTTGAAATAATAAAGCATACTAGGCCAAAAATGTTGCATATTTTCTTCCATTTTCAACATTAAAAGGGCTGCACAAAACCTCCCCAATTTTGATGTGGTTTGCTTTAATGTACACTAACACGACAGCTGGCACAACAGAATCTAACAAAACTGTTTTTGAATGAAATTAAAGACAACTAAGCGCTACTAGGGCCATCTTATGCAAAAAGCCAAATGAACTTTTTGGCCAACCCAACATTATTTGTCTCTTCCACGAGAGCACAGACCTTGGCTGTCTTCTCCTGTATGTCTAGTGCTGCCGAGAACAGAGATGAGAGTAAACACCAAGTCAGCTGACATAGACACAGAAAAGCACGCACACAAAAGTAGGGACCACGTGATGTGCTCAAACCACTGAAACAGGCACTCAAACATAGTAAAATTATTGCTGTTTTTGTTATCATCACGGCTATTAAGAGCAATGATCAAATGGTGCACACAGGATAAATATCGAGGTGAGGGCAGATATGACTACTCTCCAATGGCTGAGACTTTGTCATACATGCACTTACTGATAGTCTCTGTGCTCAGCCCGGGCCTACTGCAAGCTTTATGTTTACAGTGACATTGCCAGCCAGGTTTTGTAGCTTAGAAGGATCTCTCTCAAATAGTAGTGGTAATAATGTTTTAGATCCCAGGAAAATGCCACTTGTCAAGTGCCAAGTGATACACAAATAATAAAAGGGAAACCTACATACTTCTGCTACTTCTGCTTCTGGGAAGATGAAGTGGAGGTGCTTTTTCCAATTCCTTCTGTGAATTACAACTAGAAACCCTAGGCATTATATATAGAACAACACAAGAAGACCTTAAGAGGTGGAGAAAGCAGACCAGCTAGAGATCTAGGGACTAAGGGACAATATGATGGTGAGTTCCCTGGTTTTTTTTCTTCATATATTTCAGAGTTAGAGCTGAAGAAACTGAATTTGTGGAAACCCACAAATACTAACAAAAAAACCCTAACAAAAGCCTGCCCCTTCTAACCAAATGAGCAAGGCAAGGAGCAGCCTAGAAAGACAGAAAAGATTTAAGTTATAATCATTTTCCTCCTGCCGACCACCACACACAAACTATCGCCCCAACCACCCACGCCAGGGAAGGCCAGGTGGAGAGCCTAGACCACCACACTTGTCAGCCTCTGATGAGCTTCCCCTGTTCCCATGCTCGGATGGTGTCAAAAATGGCCCAGCAGGGATCCATAACTTTCATGCACACTGGGCAATAAGAAAGCCATCTCCATCTCCACAGTGGTGTCATTAGAGGCCACCTGGGGAGCTCGGATTTTGACCCCACCTGGCAGAAGCACAGCATCCCTCCCTCGCCCCAGTGGGGTGGCATCAGAGGGGGCCTGATGGAAAGTGAAGGCGGTCACCATAGTCCCACAGCAGTAAGATCACACCCTCTCCTCACCTCCATCCACCATGGTGTCAGTAGAGGCCAAGGAGAGAACACTAGCAGGAGAGGTGCTCCCACCCTTTCCAGCCAGAGAGGTACCAATGGAAACCCACTGGAGAGCCAGAACTACCACCTCCACTCAGCAGTGATGTGGAGCCCTGCTTCCTGGGTGTCAACAGAGGCCGGGTGGGAAGCCTACCTTTTTGGCCCTACTTGGCAGTTATGAGGCAGCCTCGTTACTTCCTAATGAGGAAGACTCATGCCTTCCTATCTCCTGCTGTAAAATGTAATGGATTTAATAGGAAATCACTCATCATATCACTCAATCAAGATCTAAAGCTAAAAGATAAGAGACAATTAATAGATGCAACACCAAGATCACACAGATGTTAAAATAATCCTACAAAGATGTTAAAGCAGCCATTATAAAAATGCTTCAATAAGCAGTCACGAACACATCTGAAACAAATAGGAAAATAGAAATTCTCAGCAAAGAAATAAAAAGTCTTAATAACAACACATAAAAGATATAAAGAAGAATCAAATTGAATTTTTTTCCAAATGAAATAAAAACCTTAATGGATGGACTCAATAAGGGAACAGAAAGGACAGAGGGAAAAATATCAGTGAGCTGGAAGATAAAACAGTATAAGTTGCAACGCAGAATAAATTAACCACCACGCCCACCCCAAAATGAAAAGAGCCTCAGGGAATCTGTGGGATGATAACAAAACTTCTAACATTTGTGTCATCACAGTCCCAGAGGAGAGGAGAAATAGGGCAGACCTGGAAAAGCACTCAACGAAATAACGGCTGAAAATGCCCCACATTTGGCAAACACACACACACGTACAGATCAAGAAGCTGAGCAAAACCCAAACAGGATGAAGTAAAAAAAAATCTGCACCAAGACACCTCGGTCAATCTTATGAAAACTTAAGACAGAGAAGAAATTTGTGAAGGCAATAAAAAGAAAAGGACGTGTTAGCTACAGGGGGAAATCTATCTGAATGACAGTGGATATTTTTTATTAAAATCCTTCTGGAGGCCATAAGGAAATAACACAACACTTCAAGTGCTGAAAGAAAAGATCCGTCAAGTCAGAATACCACTCCCAGTGAAAATTCCTCAGGAACTAAGGGAAAATGAAGACATTCACTGATAATGAGAAACCAAGAGAATTTGTTACCAGATTTACCTTTATGTGTGTTGATGAAAACAATTATGTTTCTGATGTGGTTCGAAGTGAATGTAGGGAAGCGTAAAGGGACATAATTGGAGGTAAGATTTTTTTCCCACTTCACTGGAACTAGAGAAAGGATGAGATCACAGCAGAATGAGAGAAATAATAAAGATAAGAACAGAAATCAATGAAACTCAAAACCGAAACTCGATAAATGAAATCAATGACACAAAGGGCTGGTTATTTGAAAAAACTAATACAACTGACAAACAACAAAATAGACCCAATAAAAGAGAGAAGGTATATATCACTAATATAAAAAATAAAATAGGACTTATCACAACAGATTGCACAGACATCTCAAAAGCATAATAAATCAATATTACACACAGCTCTACAAATATAAATTTGACAACTTAGGAGAATGGACCAACTCACAAAACATAAACTGCTACCACGACAAACTTAATGTGAAATAGGTACTTTTAATAGAGTTATAACTGTCCAGGGAATTAAGTTTATAAACCTATAAAATACCAACAAAGAACTCTCCATGTCTTGATGATTACATTGGAAACTTCTACAAAATATTCAAAAAGAATT
>VMDR010035712.1:0-10681 GCA_007922815.1 Macrotus californicus | reverse complement strand
CTTTTTAAAGAAGTTAAAATAAAAAAGGTTAGATATGACACATATTTTGGAAACGAGTGGATAGGATTTGGTCTTCAGATGTGAGCAAAGTAATAATCCCTATATGTACTGGCCTTAAGGGTATACCTATTCTCAGGTATTAATAATTCTTTTCTTTTTTGTAGAATTATTACTATAACAGACATTGTAAAAACTGAGCCATAAACCTGTCAAGTTTGTAGTACAACCGGTTTCTTTTTCTGTACATTTGTACATAGAAGTCTTTATAATTGCTGCTTATGAATTAATAAGGAGATGGAGTCTATAGTTATTTTCATAAGCAACTTTTTCTTTGTTTTGAACTGGGTTTTCCCACTCCACTTTAGGGAATGTGAAGTATTCTGTAAGAACCATCCTGCCCCATTCTCAAAAGTCATCACTTTCCACAAGAAGGAACCATTTGAACTAGAAGCATTCTATACTAATATACATGAAGTGCCTTATCCTGATCCAAGAATTGGTAAGAGAACTCAAGAAAACAATTTCATAAATTCTTTATTGTCATAAATAACATGTTAATATTTGAATCAAGGAAAAAATAAGTTGATATGTAAGCTAAGCCAGCACTGGATTTTAAAAGAAAGATATTCATGCCTTTTTCTAAACATGTACTTTTGAGTGCTCAGAGTTTATTTCCGGTATAACAGCAGGTTTGTGTATTTTTAATCTATTTTGACATCTGTTTTTAAAATGTTCTGTAATTGGCCTGAAAGGTTTGGGTAAGGATTATTTTTTATGGAAAAACTCTAAATCATTAAGTTGACATTGTGCTGCCACAATGATTACATATTCTGATTTTAAACTTAAGCTCATTGTCAACAATTGAAATGAGTATCGTTGAATTAATATGAAAGTGAGAATGGGAGACTGTAGTTGAGTAATCTTTTTAGTAGATAGAAAACCAGCATGATTTTATATCATTTAAAAGAGAAAGAATGATTTTCAAGTTGTAAGACTCTCTAGGTACTTCTTTTATTGGCAGACTAGAAAGGGGACGAAATAAATATTTCAAGTATATTATTTATTTATTTTAAATTTAATATGCCTTTTTTCTTCTTTAAAAGGTTTTATTAATTTACTTTTAGTGAGAAGGGGGATGGAGGGAGAAATGGAGAGAAACATCCATCATTTGCCTCTCACACGTCCATAACTGAGGGCCTGGCCTACAACCAGGCATGTGCCCTGACTGGGAATTGAACCCAGGACCCTTTGGTTTGCAGGCCAGCGCTCAGTCCGCTGAGCCACCCCAGTTGGGGCTGAAGTGCATTATTTAAATCAGCAGATACAAGTTACTGAAGGAGGTATTAGCTTGTTAGGGTTTCTGTAACAGAGTAACACAAACTGAGTGGCTTAAACAATAAAATTTGTTTTACATTCTGGAGGGTAGGAGTCTGAAATCAAGGAGCTGGCAGGGTTGCCTCCTTCTGAGGGCTGGGAGGGAAGGATCCATTCTAGACCTCTCTGCTTGGCATATAATAGATGGCCATCTCATGTTCGCATGACATTCTCACTGTGTGTATATCTGTCTCCAAATAAACATACCAGTCACTGGATTAGAGCCCAGCCTGGTAACCTCATTTTAACTGGATTGACCTTCGTAAAGACCTTATCTTTAAATCAGGTCACCTTCTGAGGGACTGGACAGGAGGACTTCGATACATGAATGGGGTGGGGGGCAGTGGAGGGACACAATTCAACCCACAACACAGGTCAGCTAGATTGGTTACTCCTCAGTTTTTCTGCCTAGTATTCTCTCTGTACTATGGAGATCATTATATATTTGAGATATAAAAAAAATAAAATGTTAGTAGGCCTCTTGAAGTGAAAAATTAATATGACCTCTGTAGGTATTAGTGACTGGAATAACAGCAATTTTGCTATAGGAAAAAATCCAGAAAAGTTTAAAATTGCTTTATTTATGAAATACCAAGATGATTATGGTTTTTCAAAGCTTGTAGCAAAAAGGAGTAATTTTATGTTTGGTTTTCAAACCCAGAAATTGAATTTTGTTATAAAACAATATTATAAAACGTACTTAAAAGTTATGTTGCTCTGAGTCAAATTGTCCTTGGTTAAAATCCCAACTCTCCTTTTTCCTAGCATTGATGATTGATTTGGAGCAGGTTGCTTAACCTTTCTGAGTATTAATACCAAGTTTATTAAGGTATGAAAATGGTGATCTGGGGAAAATGCCTGTCCCACAATAATTAGTCTGGATGTGGTAATGATTTGACACTTTGCCAGCATTGGAAAGATGATAGTCAAATTATTGAATTTAACGAACTGAATGAGTTAATCTGAGGCCCATGTACTGATCAAAGGTCTTTTTCTTGAAGGGAGCTTCACTATTCAGAATGTTTTCCCACAGTCTGATGGTGACGGCTCCAAAGTGAAGGTTAAAGTCCGCATTAACATCCATGGGATCTTCAGTGTGGCTAGCGCGTCAGTCATCGAGAAGCAAAGCACAGAAGGGGATCACAGCGATGCTCCTATGGAGACAGAGACTTCATTTAAGGATGAAAGCAAAGATGATGCGGTATGTAGAAATTCTCTTCAAGTCCCTCTAATAAAATATACAGTATTCTAATCATGACTAGTACTGTCATAATTGAAAACATTAACTACTCAAATTTTGCTCTGAAGTTCCGTTGTAGGAATCAGTACAAACTTTTTAAATAAAAGCACTGAAGAATATTTCTATCTGAAATGCTGTACTCTTCACACTGTCACAGATTTCACAGGTTCTGCATCTTTGATAGTGTTATACGGAGCATGTGCATTTGTGTGTTGGGAGCCACCTTTCTTCACTCCTTCTTCATTTCCATTAAAACCGTGTACTCTGGTCAGCTTTTTCAGTTTACAGATAAAACCGATTCAGAGTGATAGGTTTTGAAATGTACACACATGTATTTTTAAATTGAAAATACATGCTCAGTAAAGAATTTTTCAGAGCTCAGGGGATGTGTGTGGCAGTTGAGCAGAAGAATGTGCTATACATTCGGTAACACTAAAATACATATTTTTGACAGTTTATTTCTTTATGAAAGAGTTTGTGACCCTAACACTGTATTTACTTTTGGTGTGCTATATAGATGGAGGAGTCTCAGGAAAACATGATTACATTCCACTACACAACGTTTTTCATCTTTTAATGTATATACTCTTTGTGAGAATTTTTTCCAATCTTAATTGGTGATCCCTGAATTTTTCATGTATTTGTGCATATTAAGAATGGATTTTTCGTGTTAAATGGGTGCTAGACTCATCAGGGGGATCACTTTGTAAGTTATATAAATGTCTAATCACTATGTTATATGCTCGAAAATATAATACTGTATGTCAACTGTAAAACTGTCAACTGATTTTTAAAAATAAATTTCAAGACAATTTCATCCTTTCAAAGGTTGTCTTTTGTCTGTTTTCATTAATAATTACTGTAAAATCTTCCAGATTAGATCAGATTCTGCCACTACTCTTTAAAAGTACTTCATTTAAGGACCATGACATTTTCTTTCATTTTTCCCTGTTACGTTGCTGTTATGTCCTTCCTTACTTGAATTGAGAAGGAAATGCCCTAGTGTGTTATGAGGATACAATCAGTTTTTCATAAATTAACATAAGAATAATAGGTAAAAAGTTAATTTTCCAGTAGTTCACAATTTTTGGCAGACATGTAAATTTATCCATTAAGATTCATTTTTACCAAAATTGAGAGCACACTTCTAGAATAAATTCTTTATAACCATTTTTCTTCCTTTACTTTTTCTGCTGAGACTTTAGTTTTCTCTTTGTAGTTAGTGAATCCTGGGCACTAAAAACAAGAATAGTATGGCACCCATTTTCTGCTTCCCTAGCATTTCTGATTCACTGTTTCTTTTTAATGTACCTGAAATTTGGATGGGTCTTGCAAATGATGACAATATAGTTTACTGTTGCTAATGGCAATAATAATGACACTTCTCATCGCCTGTACAGTGTGAACTTAGTTGTTATTCTTAATGGCAGGAGTAGGCAATTGCAGCCCCTTGACATTCTAGTCAAGTTGTGTAAGGACCAACCGTTCAAGGAAGGAACGCAAGTCCTGGTTGTTGCATGAAAGCATCTGCTGACCCCTGGTGAGCTGGAGGAAACACCGTCATAAGGCCTGCAGAGCAGCTGTCAGTAGTTCATAAGAAGACTAAATGACGGACCCATCTTGGAGCAATTTTTAAAACAAATGGTCTTTATGACACAAAGGGCATTATTATATAGAAAAATGCAGGCATTAACAATTGCGGTGATTGGTTTAGAAACATTGGATTCTGAATGTGAAGTTCTAGAACTACCTTAACCACTTTATTTGGTTAATTTTCCTTTAGATATATAAATATACAAACACTAGAAGAGCTCTTTGGATAAGTTTAAAGTAAAAATGCCAAGTGATAAAGCATTTTGGCCATTTAATTGGCAGCATTTTTTTCTTAGTATTACATGAAACAGAGTTGATGTATTTCTATCTTCCTACATTACTTCAACTCACCATTGTCACTTTTTCACCTCAGTCACAGGGTTGGAGAAACTAGGGTTGGAAGGGGTGGGGGAAGTTGGAATATCAGAAGTAGCTGACCTTTTAACTACAAAAAATACTTCCAACTTGTTTTTCTCTTTGGCACAAATAAGCATTTATTCAAGATAGCCTTCTGAGTATTCTATATGTGCTTAACTCTAGATATGTTAGAAAGGCTACATTATGCTGATTCCTGAATTCCAAGCTTTCTTCTCTTTGGGAAGATGGTTGAGGAAAAGATTAAGAAAAACCAGAAAAATCTAATACTTAGGTTTGTTTGCCAAGTGGAGAGTCCATTTTGGCAGTCTTATGTGGTTGAAAGTTTGCTGTTTAGACACTAAAAACATTTTTAAGTTTATGTTGTAATAATTCAGAGACAGATACTTTGAAGTTTTGATGTATTTCCTTGAGTATTTTTCTACATTTGTAAGATATAGTTGAATTTATGTGATGAATAAAATGTGTATGTTTTTTCCATATTAAGTTATTTATTAACATTTTTCTTTTTAAATTTTTTTGTGCTTTCACATTTTTATTTCTTTTGGAAAAATGTTTATTGTATTTTTTTCCATCACCATGTATGCCCCTGTATCCCCTTCCCGCTATTGTCCGTGTCTGTGAGTCCTTCTTCCTTAGCCCTTCCACCCTCTAACCCTCCCCCCACAATAGCTGTCAGCCTGCTCTTTATCTGTGAGTCTGTACTTAGCTTTATTTACTTTCTTCATGTCATGTTTAACGGGTTTTTTACTGTAAGTTTGCTTTTGTGAATTTGACCTGAACATTTTACATTTATTTTGCAGGGGGTACTTTGGCCACAGAGGAATGAAACGAGACTTTTTTCCACAGCACCAAATGGATCTTTTCATTTTAATTATCTCTTATTTGTAGTTACTCTCATTGGAAAAATGAGCTTCTCTCTTACTGTGTTCACACAGTTCAAGACAAGCTTGAACTCTAAGATGCTATTTATTAAAATGTAAAGACAATACAAATATCACTATCAATTACATATTTTCTTTTCAGGATAAAATGCAGGTGGACCAAGAAGAAGGTCATCAAAAATGTCATGCTGAACACACCCCAGAAGAGGAAATTGATCAGACAGGAACCAAAACAAAGGTTTGTTTTACTATTTTTATGGTTGTGTCTTCTTGAGATTGATAATTCAAGTTAATCTATTTACTTTATAATTCATGCTTTTAATACACTTGATATTTTTATTCTTACTATTGAATAACTGTATAGAAAGCACATAGCCAGGAATAAATACATTTCAAAGATTTATGTTATAGAGGATATTTTAAAGAATGAACTCTAATAATACTATAAGTAAAATTAACTTTTTGGTCTGGAAAAAATGTGTTTTTGGTAATTTCTTTCCTCATTAAAAATCATATAGTCTTGCCCTGGCTAGTGTGGCTCAGTGGATTGAGTGCTGGCCTAGGAACCAAAGGGTCACCAGTTTGATTCCCAGTCAGGGCACATGCCTGGGTTGTAAGCCAGGTCCCCAGTAGGGGGCACATGAGAGGCAACCACACATTGATGTTTCTCTCCCTCTCTTTCTCCCTCCCTTTCCCTCTGTCTAAAAATAAAGAAATAAAACTTTAAAAAAATCATATAGTCTCAGAGAAAACAGAAAATGGAAAAAGCCAAATGAAGAAATCTTAAATTAGCAATAACCCTGCATCTCAAAGTTAACTACTGTAAGCATTTGGCTGCATATTATAAGATATTTTTCTTTGTGCAAAAACAAAAATTTTTGAAAGTAAAAATTTAAAGGATAAACAACTCTATTGAGAGTCATTGTTTTACTAAGACATCCTTGCCTTCCTCATCCTAAGCGAGGTAAGTCAGACAAGTCAAAAACCTTATGATTTCACTCATGTAGAATATAAAACTGAAAGCAACAAATAAATAAAAAAGACAAAAACTTATAGACAAAAACAACAGAGGGTGGGGTATGGGTAGGAAGAAAAGGATAAAGGGAGTGAAATATATGGTGATGTAAGATGTGGCTTTGTGACCATCTAATATACAGATCATGTATCTCAGAAATGTGTACCTGAAGCTTATATAATCTTATTAACCAATGTCACCACAATAAATTTCATTTAAAAAATGACATCATTGCCAATGAAAGAAGAGAGAGACTCTACCCTAACCGCCTACATAAATGTGGCTACTGCTTTAAACTATCATCTTCAACAGGTTTTCCTACCTGAGCAGAATTTTTTGTGTGTTGGTTAGCCATATAGATTCTTTTCCCAGAGGTTATAAATGTTCAGTTATAAATCGTAGGCTCTTAAGTAGTTTTAAAAACCTGAAGCCTATTTTTCTAAATTTTTAATTTTACTCACTATTTTTTGCTTTTAACAGCTTTATTAAATAAGTAAGATACGGTTTACATGCCATACAATTCACCCATTTAATTCAGTTCAGTGGTTTTTAATATGCTCAGACTTTGTGACCATCATCACAATCAATTTTACATTTTAATCACCCCAGAAAGAAGCCCTGTGCCTATTAGCAGTGACTGTTTTTCCCCAGCCCTCTCCCTGCCAGCCCCAGCGGCCGCTGATCTTCTGTCTCTAGATTTGCCTGTGCTGGACACTTTGTGTAGATACAGTCATACAGTATGTGATTCTTTGTGAACGGTTCTTTCACCAGTGTTCTCGAGGTTCATCCAGGTTGTAGGATGTATCAGTATTTCATTCCTATTTATAGCTGAATAATTTTACATTGTATGGATGCATACCACATTTTATCTATCTGTTCATGAGCTAATGGACATTTATGTTGTTACCACTTTTTGACTATTATGAATAATTCTATTATGAGCAATCATGTACCAGTTTTTGTGTGAATCTATGTTTTCATTTTTCTTGGGGATGTACCTAGGATTGGAATTACTGGGTTATATGGTATGTCTGTGTTTAATATTTTGAGGAACTGTCTGTTTTCCAAAATGGCTCAATATTTACAGCAATGAATGAGGGTTCCAGTTTCTCCACATCCTCACCAACTCTTGTCATTTTTCATTTTTTATATTATAGCCATCTTAGTGGGTGTGAAGTAGCATCTAATTACGGTTTTATATGTATTTCCAGCCCAATACTTTTTATGTAGACTTAGTGTATGCACAGAGTATAAACTACTATCAGCATTTAAGTAGTATTTTTAAATATTTTATTTATTTGTTTTTAGAGATGGGGGAAGGGAGGGAGAAAGAGAGGGAGAGGAACATGAATCGGTTGCTTCTCATGCACATCCCAACCAGGGACTGAACCCACAGTCCAGGCATGTGTCCCACCAGGAGTCGAGCCAGTGATCTCTAGCTTTGTGGGGTGCCTGACCAACCGAGCCACATCAGTCAGGGCTAAAATAATATTTTTGTGTGAAGTTTAGTGGATGAAAAGTTTTGTTTCGTTTTACTTTTTTGTTTTATCTGAAATTAGTTTTGAATCTATTTTTTTCTTTTACTTTTTTTTATTGTGGTTCAGTTGTCTGCATTTTACCCCCAGCACTCCCTCCAACCTCTGCCAGCCCCACCTGCCTCCCTGATCCCATCCCTCCCCTTGGTTTTGTCCATGTATTCTTTATAGTTGTTCCTCTGGTTTTAGAAATTTACATTCTTATTCTCTTGCATTTCTTTTGCAGTCAGCTCCCTCAGACAAACAAGACCGATTAAACCAGACCATTAAAAAAGGAAGAATCAAGAGTGTTGATCTACCTATCCAGAGTAGCCTGTGTAGACAATTGGGCCAAGATCTTCTGAATAGCTACATTGAAAATGAGGTATATAAATCTGAGTTGATGTTGAAATAGGTCGTAGCATATTCTGAGATTTTTGTAGAAGTCAGTGATTATCCCCCATGTGGAGGAACTAGCCTATATGCCTAGGTAATTAAATAGATCATTGAACCCCTCTATACTGGGCATAATATCGAGCTGTATCAATGTCGTGTACAATTTAGTTTTCACCCTAGTTATATGAAACTATATAGTGGATTATCTCCACTATAAAGACCATTCCAACAGTAATGATTCTTACCCCTTCTATTGCCTTTAGTGGTAGCACCCAGTAGACATCACACAGGAAAGTATTAGCAGCTTCCCTCTTCTCATGTGTTGTCCTAAAAGATAAAGGATACATTCAAATGCTTTCTGACTTTCATTTAGCACTTTTTAATATCTGTTGTCATTCCTGAAATTCTCTTTACATGTCTAAATGTTTAATTTTAGTTTCTTGATGAAGAGTTTTGTTTCTTTACCACTAGCTGTTAAGAAGTAATTTATTTTTATTTTTAAAATTTATATTTAAGTAATGGTTCCTAGTTTCTACAGGCTTGGCTGGCATTAAAGAAGGTCAGTTTTCTTTGAAGTGCCTTAATCTTCCATCTGCTGCACATTATTCTAAGAATAGATGTTAGTGCTTGCTCTTTTTAGTACCTACCTATATCAAGGTGATTCATTAATTATTGAAGGCTGCATTTTATGTGAATAAAGCATTCCTGCAGACCCTGATAAATTCAGGATTTGTATGCTTTGAGATTAATTTTCCCAAAGGAATGATTGTGGGAAAGCACAATATGGCAAATTTTGTGTATAAAATTATTTCTTAAGTTTTTGAATATCTCACTATTTTAAATTCACAAATGTCAGTTCACTGAAGTCTTGCGTTTAAAATACTGCTTTTGTTAAAGTGAAAATTTTGCTCTTTATTACAATCCCCAGATTATTATTTTTTTGCTTTTGATTATAACCAATTTTTGCTGACATCTTAAACACTTTCATGGCTTATTTAACCCTCAAAACCCTATGATGTGTATGTACTGCTAGAGACCTACATTTTACAGATAAGGAAACAGGAATAGGTAGACTGAATCACCCACGGCCAGAGAGTAACCTTTCGTTTGAACCCAGGTGGTCTCTCTCCAGAGCTGGCATCACAGCCACTGTATTGTGGTCCCTCCCAGGGCTAACTTTTTTTCAGCACCAGCTGTGTCAAGTGCTGGACGAAATATTTTCCGTGTGCTGTGTCCGTTTTATTGACATCCCTATGAGCTAGTTAGAATTATACTCTCTATTTTAGCGTCAGAAAACTGAGACTGAGAGGCTGGGTGACTTAGATGTCATAGCTGATAAATGGGGAGCTGAGGATTTGAACCTCAGTATATGCAATGACATAACATAGTCTGTGTGGGTCTTTTTAATAAACTCTAATCCACTTTCTGTTTCTATGAATTGGCGTATTTTAGACAATGTAACTATATAATGTTGTATAAATGTAATCATGCAATATTTGTCCTTTTGTGTCTGACTTAATGCATTTAGCAAAATGTTTTCAAGGTTTATCCATGTTGTAACATCTATCAGAACTTTCATAATAGACTAATATTCCGTTGTGTATATATACATTTTATTTATCCATTCATTCTTTGTGGGCAATTCAGTTGTTTCCTCCTCTTGGCTATTATGCACAGTGCTGCCGTGAACACGCATACAAATGCCTGTTCGAGTTCCTGCTTTCAGTTCCTTTGGGTATATCGAGTAGTGAAATTGCTGGGTCATATTGTAATTCTTCGTTTAGCTTTTTGAGGAACCTCAAAACTGTTTTCTGTCACAGCAGCAGCATTTTACCTTCCCAACAGCGATGTATAAACATGTCAAATTCTCCACCTTCTTGTCAACACTTGTATTTTATTTTTTGACTTAGTTATCCTAGTAAGTATGCAGTGATAGTTCAGTGTGGTTTTGGTTTGCATCTCCCTAACTCCCTAACATTCTTAGTGACAACTAATCTGAAACTTTTTGAATAGGGGAAAATGATAATGCAAGATAAGTTGGAGAAAGAACGAAATGACGCTAAGAATGCTGTTGAAGAATATGTATATGATTTTAGAGACAAGCTGGGCACTGTCTATGAAAAATTTATCACTCAAGAAGTAAGTCTAAATTTTACAGTTTAGAACTACTTAGGCATTTCCTTGAGACTGCTAATACAAATTACGTAAATGTGTTAAATGCATTATTGGCTATCTTGTTGAACACATTTAAGAATGCTTCTCAGTCATTTTTCCAATTTGCAGAAGTATG
>VMDR010035711.1:0-10681 GCA_007922815.1 Macrotus californicus | reverse complement strand
AGTACAATACATGATAACTCTGCAACAAATGATAGGAACCATAATCATTTCAAATTACAGAAGTGGGAGAGATCCTGTTGTGTTAGTATTTAGAAAAGCTTTCATGATGGAGGTAAAATGTGAACTAAGTACATTTTCCATAGTCACAGAGACATGAGGAAGGGCTTTCTAGCAAAGGAAGAAAGAGTATGTTAGCCAATGAAGGAAACTGTGATACTTATTTAAAAAGTAGTAAAAGGATTTGGCTGAATCAGAGGGTCCTAGGAGGCAATTCGGGGGAAAGTGAAGTGGACATTTAAGTGAAGACAGCTGAAAGACAACAAACAAAAGTTTGGGTCATGTTGTACTACCGTGATTTCTTTGAGGAAAAACTAGACTTTGAGGGACCAACTAGAAGCCACAGTAGTTATTCAGGTGTGAAGTGATAAAAAGCTTGTCCGAGGGTGATGACAATGATGAAATTACCATCATGACTTAGCAACCAGTTGATTCTTCGGGTTTTGGAGTCAAAATAGCTTCAGGACTACACACTTTTGTGTTTAGAATATGGCAATACTTGCTATTTCTAGATAGACAGAAGAAAATCCAATTTGGGGGAGGAGACCTTGAGCTGATCTTTAGACAGTAATATTTTCATATAAAAGTTAGACAAATATAAATGAGAACATGAGAATGTCCATTGGAAATGAGGAATTGAAACCCAGGAAGTCAGGGCTCTCTATAGAGATTTGAGTCATGCAAATATATTCAGATAGTATTTAACATCTTGGAACTATGAGACTTACAATTGAGAGTGTGTTTATTGAAACAAGTAGAAAGCTGAGGCCAGGGCTCCTGGTGGGTAGGGAGAAAAGTCAAATTCATTGAAAGAAAAAAGATTGTAAGATAGAAAAAAATATTAAACATTCAGAAGGCAAAGAAAGAAAGTTTCAAAAAGGAGAACGGTCAATTCAATCAAAAGATTCAAATAGCTACAATTATGAAAGAACGCTGAGCATTGGACTTGGAAATTAGGAATTTACTGCTGATCCTCAGTTCATAACTCAGCCCTGTTAGAGGATAAATACATATCTCTTCCCAACCATAAGTTTACTGTTTCTTCGCTCTAGCATCTTCTTAGATGCTAAATACATGTGGAATTGAAATAAGATATTATCTATAGTGGAAATTACTTATTAATGGACCATATCTTTCTCTTCACCCAAGTCCTTCTGATGAAGACCCAGCTAACCTTCCCCTGCCATCTCAACTAAATGAAATCTTCCTCCAATGAACTCTCGTAGAACAAATCAGCTAACCTTTCCATAGATCCTGTAGTGTGTTGTTAATTAGTGTTGTCTACTCCAAATTAGATCACAAATTCTGCAAGCATGAATTGTTTCTTAGGCTACCACAGTCTATACAGTCTGTAAGTGTGCCTTAAAATTAGTAGATTCTCAATAAGTGTTTTTATTCATGAATGAATATGGAATTGTTTGATATCATTTTTCATTTTTCTTTTCTACTCAAAGCAGAACCAAAAGACATTGGAATGGATAATTTTTTTAAAGTTATGCAAATTTTCTGATAACCAAAGTGTTGTTATTAACTGGAATAACTTGTAGAGGGAAGACAAGGAAAATGTCTCTAATATTTATCTGTGACTACTCAACACACAAATTCAATTCCTAACTAAAAGTAAGGAAAAGACCTCCGAAGTTCTTCCTTAGTTTAACAAATCTATTAAATAGTAAAGTTTAACTTTATATGAATAAAGTAGTCTTTTAGAGTCTAAAAACATATCTCCTTCATAACATATTCTGCTGAGTTTAAATCTGTAAGAAGTAGTGGGAAGGTTTAATGGAATTGAATCATAGAATTCTAAAATTAAAAGTTACACTATAGAACAATTCCTTAACTATAATTTGGTAGTTGAGGAAACTGTATTTAAAAAATGCCACATAGCTAACTGGTGGCAGATTTGGGAATAAAATCTAAATCACCTGGCATATTCTTTTGCCTAAGAAAGTTTTCCACCACTCTGAGGAGTTGAACCTGGTAGAAACCATGGTATCATCTTTGACACATACCTACTCTAATTAGTCACCAAGTACTATCAATTCTACTGTCACAAATATCATATATCATTTGAGTCATTTTAAATCCTCATGTTTCAGTTGAGCTATTACAATGCCTTGGTAACCGGGTACCTGCTTTCAATCCCTAATCTCTCTAATACATTCCTCACCCTAACAAAGTTAGTTAGATGTTATTTTCCTAACACTCAGGGCAGATGGATAACTGTAAGTCACCCCCACTCCGTTTCATACTCAACCTTGTCTGGTTGTCCATTGCTTTCAGGTTGCATTGGCTTTTGAGCTGAGTTGACACCCTCCATGATCTAACCCCATCTTGCCTTCAAAACCACTTCCCAGAATATGCCCCAGCTCTGGAAGACTGTTTACCATTTACAATCCTTTGCCTTTGTTCATGATTTTCCTTCAAACTGGGAAGCCACTCGTTCTCTTTCAGCCTAAGAGCTTTCTCAGCCTGACAGCATCATACACGTTCTTAAAGGTCATTGCTAGCAGGAAGCCATCTTACCGGCTCCAACTCAGGATCAACCATTCGTTCCTTTCAGGACCTTCTTATAGGATTTATTTCATTCTCTCTCATAGTATACTTAGTCATCTGTAGGTATATTACTCCCTACTAAATCGTAAACTTCTTGAAAACAGGAATGTTACAGGGTTTTGGTCTTTACTACCAAAAAAATCCTAGAATGGTCTAAGTCAGACAGAGTTTCTGAAGAAATGAGAGAGAGGATGAGAGACAGACAACACTTGACTTCCCTTTCGTCTTTATGTATTTTTGACACCTGGCCTGAAATAACAACAGACATTTTAATCTCCCATTATTCTGGTCGCCCAGACAAGAAAGGTCGACTGGTCTCTAGCCTTCATGCCCTCCTCTATTTGGTCAGTTCACATTCCTCCAGCAATTCTTCCCTGATTGCCCAAATTCTGTTCTTAGTATCCTTAATTGCATCTTAGTACCTTTAGGGCAGAATTCACATTCTTCTCTGGTATTAGGTGCCACCATTTCAAACCAACAATGTTTCATTTTTATCAGACCAAATCCTTGGTAATATCAAAAAAGAATCACACTTATGCCAACCCGAATCTTTGGCCATGCTATTCCTTGAGATACTAATCTCTGTCTCCCTTTCCCCCAGCCATTCAAATCCTCCCCACCCTTTTGTTCTTCAGGGACAGCTCACATCCTATTTCTTCAATGTGGTCATCCTTGAACACCCAAAACCACATCGATCTCTTCCTTCTCTGAAATCCCACAGCCCTCAGGTGCACACGACTAATTTTAGCGTGTTGAATTGTTCCTCTTCAGATTGTTTACACCTATTTCACCTAGTTAATTTCATGAGGACAAACAATGTCTTCAGCTGTAACATGGAGGTAGATTATCATGATATCTACTCCGTAGGATTGTTGAGGTAATTAAATATATAATGTATATATTGCCCTGAGTGCCCCCAAAATATTTGCTTTAAGGAAAAGACTTTTCCTTGTTTCCCTCAAAGCGCCCAGGATAGCAGTAAACACACACGATACATATTATGACTGGTAAAACGAATGAATGAACAAACGAAAAAATAAGTGGTGGAAAAGGAACGGACTCTGAGAAGGCAGCCCGAATAGGAGAAAACATTCCCTGTGGAGGGAATTAAATCCAGCGTCTTCAGAGTTACCAACTTGTTAAAGGCAAAGAACAGCATTTTAGAATATCACTACTTTTTTACGACAAAGTTAGATTAGCAGCACAGCAAAATTGATTTATAACAACATAGAGCATTGCAACCTCTGATTTACATTAATAACTTTCTACATAGCATTTAGTGTTTCTACACTAATTTTAATGTTTTACAAATGAAAGAAAATTGTGTTTTAACCCATAAGACAAAAAAATGCATTTTCACAAAAAAAATCTTAGAGCTTCCAGATGTTAATCAGATTCAAATTCAGAATGGAATTATTATGTAGAATTTGTACGAGTGTGTGAAAAAACTGTTTTCCAAGATTGGAGAAATGGAAAAATTTCGGGGCATTGTAAACATGAGTCTGTCTAAGAGCTAGTAGTCACAAGGACCTGTCGTAGGTGCACATTGATCATCAGCATTGATGCGGTTCCACATGCATGTCAAGACGCAAATAGGCCCCTGTTGTTTCCTCTTTGAAAATGTGAAAGTTATATTTACTCAGACAGTCTACTTCTCTAGTTATAAAGGGCTATTAATAGCCACCTGCACCTTTGCTTCTTTCGCTGAGGGAAAAAAAACACCTTATATCTAGAAACTGGGTAAGGCCAATTTAGGTCTCAGTTCTTAATCTTACATAAAGCCAGCAAATTATTGTCCAAGAAGTAACTACACATATTGACTCTAACTATAATTATTAAACTTGCTTCCAAAA
Organism: Macrotus californicus; assembly: GCA_007922815.1. Lineage (NCBI taxonomy): Eukaryota > Metazoa > Chordata > Mammalia > Chiroptera > Phyllostomidae > Macrotus > Macrotus californicus. The sequence goes on along the minus strand of VMDR010035711.1, from coordinate 6,215 downwards.
TTTTAAGAATAATACATAACATCTTTTACATATGAAAAGCAAATGTTGTTGTGGGGTGCTCCAGATTCTAGAGTCAGATAAACCACATTTGAATTTTGTCTCTACCAATTGCTAGTTACATGAGCTTGAGTGTATAATAAGGCCCCATTTCTACATCACTGAAGTGGAAATAGTGAATCCCTGTGTTCAAATTCTCATTGTGGGAAATAAGGGGTATAGCATTTTTTAAAGTACCTAGTACAAAGCCTAACATATACAAGATGCTCACCTTTTAGTTTTGTTTTTGCCAGTTTATTTGCATGTACAAGTAAGCTTTAAACCATTTTTATTCATTAAGAAATAGACACATTCTGAACTGTTTTCACCCTTCACAAGAGTTCCTCATTAATTCCTTCTCAAGAAAACAAAACTGCAATGTTTCACAAATTTGTAATGGCAGGACTAACCAGTCAATTGGAGAGCCTTTGTCAATTAACTTCCTTTGACACCTTGGAAACTGCACAGACAAGTTGTAGGACAAGTTTCTTTTCACTGCTCTCACAATGAACTTGAGGTTAAAATAATGAAGATGAAAAAGGAATAGCTTAGTTTTCTATCTCACGTCTTTCACTAGCATCCCTTGTTTGATGTAGGAGAGGGTGTGTAGTCACTTCAGTGTTTGTGTGTAAGGGTGATGAGAGCCGTCAAAGAGTTTCCCTGTACTTGGTCACTGAGCAGTATCAGGAATCATATCTTTTTTTCTTCCTGTTCTGGGTAACCATCGAGTAAATAAACAATAAAACGTTTGTCACTTGTCGGTAACCACGAAGATACTTTCCTTCTTTTCAGTCAGAGTATGTTTTGTGAAGAATTGGAACCGAGACTTGAGACAGAAACTTCAAGGAAATGGAAATCTAGCTCGAGTCCTTAAGGAATGAAAAATCTTATGGTGTCAAAAGGAAAAAGAAAAATAATAATGACAAGAAGGCAAAATTTACAAATAAACAGTTACAACCTCGTTAGCAGTTTAGATCAATAGTCGCTTAGGGACACCCTACTAAGTGCAAGGCATTTTGTTAGGCATCACGAAAGATACAGTGAATAATCACTGTCATTAAGGACTTCCATTCAATTGGGTGAATGAAACGATGGTAGATGAATTAAGAAACGTGTGTAAAATGTTTAACACAATTTTAGACGTAACAAATGTTCAATCATTGCTAGCCATTATTCTTAGTAATTATTACAATAATACATGGATTCAGATGTTTTATTGGAAACACAACAAGCTATGTAGGTTCAAGTGCAAAGGGTTTCCGTATTGCGGAGTGCTTCTGACAGAGCATAGGATCAGATATTGGAGACATGAAAACAGAAGATAGCGAATTTCAGGGGAGGTTCTCTTCAGGACAAAGGCCCACTGAACATGCCTCTGTGCAAAAGAGCGAATGAGAGAAAGGCTGAAAATGCAAGATGGGGTGAAAAATTGAATAGGTTATCAGAAGAGTTGTGAGGGGATGGCTTTTAGGTGGTAGCCTTGGCTGTGGGTAGAGATACATGTTTTTAGCAATAAGATCCATAAAAGAAGGCTGAATGATGGTAGATTTTGTTTGAATTTAAGGCAGTTTAGGGGATTCACATTACATGGGTTGCATGCCTTGAAGTAAAGAGAAAAACATCTCATCCGTTGACAGGGAATGAGAGAAGGTTTGGAATCTTGAGGAGTGAAAGTGTAGAGTAGTTGCTGTGGACAAGGTATGGAGATTTAGTTATCATCGTAAAAGAATATCCTGTTTCGATAGCACAAACTGAAATAAGTCAATACAGTTATTAGAGTTTCTTTAGACATATTGGATACACTAGAAGCAGGGAAATTGGACTAGATTTTAATTTGGCAAGGTAAGAATGCTACAAGAATAAAAGACAGGGATGGATGTGATTTCAGGCTTCAAGGTGACCTGAGGCAAGTATAAAATCAGAATGGGTGAAATGGGCTGGGGTACTTGTCAGGGCCCGATTATCACAATGAAGTACCTGTTTCAGGGGAATGAGGAACTCGATGATGGGGAAGGGCAGAAAGTTGAAATCCGAGAATGAAAGTTCCAAGTTCTTGTTCGTAGAGTTGAAATTGCCCCAGGGTTACCCAGTACCAAGGTGTGGCCACCCATGTTGTTGAGGAAGAGAAAGCCAAACACTGTGAAGCCAGAATGCCCATGGACTATCTTCTGAGTAATAATGTTTTCCAGAATGATAATAATGGCAGTCTGGGGTAAATATAATAATAGGAAATGTGTCATTTTACTTGAGCTATATAGGCGGTGTTATAACACATCCTGGAGAAAAATGAATGACTTCAAGTTCAAAAAATACGATCACGAATTGGAGGCTTTTTGAGGGTAGAGGTTAAGTTTACTCTTCTCCATGTTTCCTTTCAGTAGGCACAGTGTTTATACAGCCTGGATGGTTGATGAACAGTTTATTTGTTGGATTAATAAATAAAGGAATAAACAAATAGGTGATGAACAAATTAATAAAATAGGAACACTGGTTTGAAACAGTAACATGAACTAAGGAGTGTGTTGACCCGTCCTCTTTGGTCTGTGTGTTAGGACAGGTGGAAGCAGGAGTGGCTCTGCTGGATAAGGCTGTGGGGGCCGGGCCGTCAGCAAGGGGCGGCACAGCTCCATTTAATCTGCAGACGAGGAACGCACAGAGGAGAATGTCATTAAGCGTGTGGGGGAATGGACAAGTAATATGTGAGACTGGAAATCACAGTGAACCTTGGATAAAGTCTCTATTCCTGAGTTAAACTTGAGACATTTTTTATTTACTATCACCATAATAATTAATAAAAATTCACCTTTGCAAGGTGGTTCATAAAGTCACTCTATATTGAGTGCCTTTAGAAACAGGATTAAAAATACGAAATATCCAAATTAGGAAAATACAGCTCTCAAATATTAAATAGAAATTGCAAATAAACATCTCATGTGGAGAATTTAAAGGACATTTATGATATTTTTGCTTTGCCACAAAAGACGTAGATGTGGATTACCCAGTAAAAACAAAATAAGCACAGGTTTCAGAAGAGCGGTGGCATAAAAAGGTAGACAAAAAAATTTTAAGTTAATATTTTATTTATATTGAACTTGGCATTTACATGGGCATTTCCCCATCCCGATTTCATGGCATTATTGTGTTGTTTAGAACTGTTGATAATGTCATAGTGAACTTTCCAGCATCTAGAACCTCTTCAGATCATAGCCAATCAGTTAGGCATGATAAAAAAATAAAAAATAGGGTTCTTTCATAATGAGTTATGACGATCGAGTTGAAAAGTAAGAGGTTAAAAGCCAGGATACGTGAATTCTCCACCCAGCTCTTTCAGAAATTATTTGTGTAACTTTGCATAAATCATGGACCTCACTGTACCTTAGTTGTACCATCTGTTAAATGAGGAAATTAGACTAGCAATTTCAGACCCCACCCAACCCAACGCTTCCCTCTAATGACATTTTACCGGGAAACAGGAACAAAGAGAATGAAAAGCAGGGGCTGCGGCAGTTGCCGTGGGACGGGAAGTTGTCATGGGAGTTCTCAGGGGTCCTACCTCCTGGTATTATATCCAGGACACGCACAGTCACACAGAGCCCTGTGCTTGAAGTCCCCACCCTTGGTTTAATCCTTTGCTGTTGACATTTTGCACTGGGCCCCACAAATTATGTGGTCGGTCCTGCTTATACCTCACAAAATACATTCGGAAAACAGCAGGGTATAACCAGGATGGGAAGGTGTGGGATCAGGGACTCGAGTCCCAAAGTCCCACATAGAAAGGCCAGTTCTGTCCAGGTTAACAGAGTCCTTCCTGGTGTTTTCAGAATAACTGAATCCCAGGTAAACACCTAGAAGACCTAGATTGAAAATCTTGCTTGAACAAGAAACATCATGGAACAAGGTACACCTCTCCTAAATTGCTAGTATTCATGATGAGGTTGGCAGCTAGCAAGCAGTTCAGCCTCCTTAAGCACAAATTCTGTGAGTCATACATATCATTAACAGAAAGTGGAGAAAAGAGTAAGAAAGTTCCTGTACCTTTATTACCTCGTTGGTAAAACTTCCAATTTCTCTTATTACTCTTACATTAAGATTAGATTAACTCTTTTAAATTAGGTAGCTTTTTGGTATGGGTAAGAGAGGCCACACAATTCTGATCATGAGGTATTTCTCAGCAAGGGCTGAGTGCATGTATAGTGTTAATCAGTTGTGCATGATCAGTTTATTAGATAATTCAAGTGGTACCCAAATACTTGACAAGGAGCCATAGTATTATAAAGCATGTCATTTTCTTCCTTTGTAAAATATCTACCACATTTTTTGTATGATGGGTTTTACCATCCAGTCAGATATATCATGCAAATTATTGTTTTAATTTTTCAGTTAATTTCATACAATGAGTTTTCAAAAATGAAGTAGAGAAAAGACAGGTTCTGAGGAGAGAAAATCAGAAGCAACACTTGGCAGGTTAGACAGGAGGATCATTTTCAAACTGTAATCAGTGTCCACCAAGGAGGGCCTGTCGCTTCCTGGCTAATGAACGCTGTGGTTTTATTAGCTTTGTTTGCGATTCGGAGCAGCTATCTTCACAGCAAGGGTTCCCACAAGAAATAACTGATGTCCCAACCTTTTTGAGTGTCTTCTTCATTCAATCAACAAATATTTAATAAGCCCTGTTTTCCTTGTGACGTTTCTGTAGTTTCCAGGCAGCTCCTAAATTCTTTTTTCTTTATCTGTGTATGTGGTTCCCCCATCAGAAAGCTGTGTTGATCTGAGTTTTTAATTGAAAAGAATACAGTGAATAAAAAAGCAAATGGGTTAGGGTGATTAATTAACTGAAATTATGGAATGTGAAACTTCAAGGATACCCCAGATACCATATGCTGGCTCCCTTTATAGATGAGAATACTGAGATTAAAAAATACAAATAGCTGAGCCAGTGTGAGGACCCCAGTGACCCAGGACCTGGTCTAATTATTTAATTACTGAGCTTTAGCTGTGTGCTGGGCACTGCACAAGGACCTGGTAATACCAAACGGAATAAGACAGGATCCATGCCTCTCTATCAGTTCACAGACATGTAAACAACAGATTACAACATGACATGACAAGCCCAAAAGCTGAGGTATGCGGATGCTACTCAGTCAATGCAGACTGAGGGTATGAATTCAGGTTCAGATGGTCAGGAAGGCTACCTGTCAGGGGAGTAATTCTGTGCTGTTTCCCAGAACCATACTGAATGCCTTATTTAGCCAGGTGAGGCAGAGTTTGAATTCCTAGAGCAGTGACTCTTAAACTGGGCAAGTGTCAGAATCCCCCTGAAGGACTTATTAAAACACAGATTACTGATTTCATAGGTCTGGGTTGGATCCCAAAAAATCGCTTTTCAAACAGGTTCCCAGGTAATAAACATTGATGCTTTGAGCCTGCAGGCCGCATTTCGGAAACCGCTCGCTACTCTAGAGCATCCTTACCTGTCATCTATATGAAAAACTCAGTGAATTGCTGGGCAAAAACACCCTACTTTATAAACCCTCTAAAATATAAAATAATCTAACAATCTTTTTTGTAATATACTGATTCAAATTTTTAGATTCCACAGGAATGTAAAAGATGATACATACTATATCATTTCAGAATGTTTTTAAGGCCTGGATTCTGTATGGATATGTAATAATCAAAACTGCCTAAGGGTTCGTAGTCCCTCAGTCTTGATATTCACAATCCCCTAATATAAACCTCACTTTAAAATTAGACTCTCTCCCTAACTGGGCCACTTCCTGCTGTTTTGGGAGAGATTTGACCCTGCAGAGTAGTATGGATTCCCATCTCCCTGTTCCTTCTGCAAGTCTCTCTCCTAAAGCTCTTACACTTGGGGGACTCTCGCTGGCATCCGAACATGTGTTCCCCAGAGAAAACCATGTCAGAGCAGGCGTGGAGAGACCAGCTCAGACGCTGTACGAATTCCCAAGAAGAGAAGAAAACTTTGCTGCTCTTGATGAGCCTTCCTGGCTTTGCACACACCTCTGCAGCAGTTGGAGGCTCTGGTGGGTTGCCCCTGAAGCTGTGTAATGAGAAAACTATCATCCTTTTCCCTCACGGTTGTTTTTTAGATTTCTGATGCCAGTGTGTATTTTGGAAGCCTTCTGCAGAAAGGCACACATGCATTTTTAATGCAGAGA